>CM033641.1:291658586-291690366 GCA_019512145.1 Engystomops pustulosus | reverse complement strand
CATGGAGTGAAGCGCTTTTTCCCTTGAGCCGGTGTTTTGGACTTGCAACTATTTCCAGTACTGCAACTTGTTTGACTATGACACTGCTAGGGCCATCAACTTTTTTTTTTTGATGTGACTTTAACTTTTTAAGTCACGACTATGATACTACATCCTCGGCAGTTTTTCTGCTAAAAGGTGACTATTCTGGGTTCACATCTCAGATCTCGAGCAGTGAACTGCAGGTGGGCGTCTCGTAAAGCGCACAATGATTCATACTGAACATACACCCAGAATGGCAGGTTAACTTTAAAACACTTCAAAAGCCGGAAACTGGAGGCAGGAAAACAAAATTATTATTAAAGGAAACCTACCATAAGGAATCTACCATCAGAAGTAGATCTGATGGTAGATTCCTCCTGCCTGCCTATGTCCGATCTGCAATGTAATAATCCTGAAACCTAATCTAATTTGTTATGAACTTTATTTTAATAATATGTAAATGAACTGCGGAGGCTATTGGGGCGTAGGGTCGCCTTACGTCCCAGTTTCCACCCAGGCTAGGACATGCCCCAGTAGCCTCTGCAGTTAATTTACATATTACTCAAATAAAGTTTTTAACAAATTAGGTTCCAGGATTATTAAGTAACAGATTAGGGCAGAGGCAGGAGGAATCTACCATCACATCTACTACTGGCCAATTAGAGCAACGTTGATTTAGTAAAATTTGAAGAAGATTAATCTCTGATCAGTAAGATTAAATCACAGCTAGAAGTGTGGTAAATTTATATGGATAAATACAACCTGTACTAGATGTTGGAAAAACACAGTTGTAACGCACAGAAGAGGCTGAAGACTGTGCCTGTATAGCAAACTATACTCTACTGCAGGGAGAGGCAGCGATCATGTGCAGGCCGTCCTTGACTTAAGAACACCTGACTTACATACGACCCCTAGTTACAAACGGACCACTGGATCTTGGTAATTTACTGTACTTTAGTCCCAGCCTACAATGATCAGCTGTAACAGTTATCACAGGTGTCTGTAATGAAGCTTTATTGTTAATCCTGGTTCTTATGCCAACCCAAAAGTTTTAAAATCCAATTGTCACAGAGACCAAAAAAATTTTATCTGGAGTTACAATTATAAAATTTACAGTTCCGAATTACAGACAAATTCAACTTAAGAACAAACCTAAAGAACCTATCTTGTATGTAACCCGGGGACTGCCTGTATATGCAAAACCCTCAAATCATCTACAGAAAGTGGAAGAGTCTCAAGTCATAGATGAAGTCTCAAGTCACGTCTTGTATATGTCACCTTGCACATTACTGGATTCTTGTTACTATACAATTTCCTTGTCACATTCTGCCTGATATTTTAGCTTTTTGGTAATAATAATCTGTGGCTTTACGTTATTTTCCTTATTGTTCTCCTTTAATTATATGTTGTATTGAATTCCTATTTCCACTTCTCCGTGGCATTTTCTGCATCTCCCAGTCTGCGAGCATTTCTCGGAGTATATATTTTCCTTTCATTTGCCCTGTCATGGATTATCGCAGCTGATCATATTCTCAGACGATCAGCTGCCTGGGCAGGTTTTGAAGATGGTGGCAGGGATCACGCTGCATTGCTAGGAGTTTGGTTTGGACTTAATTAGCTGAAGAAAGAAGACGTGGGACATTGAGATCTAGCGGTGAGTGCCGGCGTTGACAGCAATTAATGAGGAAAAACAAGTCAGCAAGAATTTGGGATTATTAAAATCAATGTCATGCCGCGAGTCCAAATAAATAATATAAAACCTACGTGAGGTTATCCTCAAACAGTAAAAAAAAAAAAAACGCATAAAAAGGTTTAAGATCTTCTGTAGGTGCCGAGGAAATAATAAATGCATTTACATCTTTTGGCTTAATTGATTCCAAGAGGCTCTTGCACAATAATATCCAGTGTTCCGATAAAGTGCAGGGAAGGGTCAAGGCTGAACCGCCAACAGAAGCATTATAATTATCCCTTTTATCACCAGCCGGATAGCTCTCATTTCACTCAAGCATTCAAGCAGAAATTAACACCATTGCACAAGACTGGTGACAGATATCAACAGCTATAAATAATAAGCCTTAATCTCGATCAATAAGATAGAGTTCAAAGTTTTCGTTTCTAAGATGTTTACCATTCGGTAACTCAAAGATTAGGCGTATTAACACAAAGTCCATTTTTAGGAAGAAAGCGTTCCCATGCGACTAGGCGGGTTATAACAGCTGGATAATGGAAGATTAGCACCTTTGGAATTATGGGCAATGACATACAATTCCTTATTAATAGAGGACCATACAGGAGTTATTGAAGAGCTTTTCTGCTATGGTTAGAAGAGTTCAACCTGCTTGTAGCACTGGTATCTCAATGTGCCGCCAGGACCGACGGTGCAGGGATCAGTTGGATCGATTCTTTATTGGTAGCTAGAACTTCGGCACTGTTCATACACGCTTTTAGCATCACTGATGGGGCTCATTAATTATAATGATTCTATATTTTATAATAATAATTCTTTATTTATATAGCGCACACAGATTACGCAGCGCTGCACAAAGATGGTCAAATTGGTCCCTGTCCCCATGGGGCTCACAATCTAAACAACCTAACAGTATGTTTTGGAGTGTGGGAGGAAACCGGAGTACCTGGAGGAAACCCACGCAAACACAGAGAACATACAAACTCTTTGCAGATGTTGACCACTCAGCCACCGTGCCGCCCTTATTCAGAGTTTTTGTCAGGACTATGATAGCACAGGATGTAACTGTATTGTAATTAGGGTAAAGTGCTTCTTTTTCCTCTTACTTTGGCCCCTCCTACCCTCATTCTTTCCTTTCTAACCTTTTTGCATTCTATGACAGATACACACACATATGCAGCATATATACACCACAATGTGCAGAATAATATGTATATAATGATGCACATCCTCCATTCTTTAGTGTCAGGTCGGATGACGGGGCCTCCTGACACTGAGGGCCCCATAGTGTCTGCTCTGGCTGCTACCGCTGGTGTTACGCACCTGCGCACAGTTTCTAAGTCTCCTCAGAAGGAGGGGTGCAGCGCCCCCAAAGGTCCAGGCTTGGTCCTTGTGTAGATAGGTATTTGGAAGAAGTGGGCAGCACTCCAAGGTTCAAAATCAACAAATGGTAATCTTTATTGAAGTAAGTGGTCTTACTTAAATAACCCTTACTTAAGTAGACACTTACTTCAATAAAGATCACCATTTGTTGATTTTGAACCATGGAGTGCTGCCCACTTGTTCCAAATACCAACCTGCCATGATGGTAGGTTTATTTTAAAATGGTCCTGAAAGATGCGAGATCCGAGGTACCCACACTCTGTAGCTATAGTTGTCCCAATGAATGAACCTTACAAAGTAACATCAAATGAAGGCATTTTTTTGGTTCCTCTCCTTCTATGACTTCCAAAATAGTGGCCTGGAAGACTGTCAAGAAAATTCTTGACCCTGAAGAGCATTGTTTTTATGGTAAAAGAAAGAAAATCATATGACCACTATGTTCCGTCCATGACCCTGTTAAGTACAGGGGATGTTATAACAATGTCTCAACTTCCAAGTTCTCACATCTTGTTTTCTTAGACGCATGCGGATGTGACATCAGAAGAACGGATAATATGGTCACTTCTAGGCTAAAAATTTAGATTGATAAATTTAGGTGCCTTTTCATAGTCACAAAGCTCTGCAAATAAAAAAAAAATTGGAATCAAGGTCTTTCTCAACCTCTTGAGTATTTTAAACACTAAATAGATAAAATCTAATTCTTGTCCAGGTGCCATTGCCAGTAAAAAGGCGTAATCATAACCTCTTCCTCAGGAAAAACATCCATCTTAAATTTATGTGTTTGGGTGCCAAATAAAGCTAAGGGCTCCCACAGACATAAATCTCTTTGAGCTGCCGGTATAAAACATACTGCGGAATTGACTTAGCCTTGTAAACTCGGGGGAATTGAAGAACCCGATCCTCCGTCCTTATGTAATTTAAGTGTTAGTTGTTGTCTGTGGTTGTTATAAACATTTTTACGGGCACCAAATGTATAATGTCTGGCAGTGGTCTTTTAATAGGTCTCATTCTGTGGAGCTGATGCAGCAAAGACAGTAGCGATGATTAGAACAAGTTGCACAGCAAGGAATTGATGCCAGACACTAACTTCTAAGACCTTATGCAATCTTTGTCTAGACCCCACATGCCTTCCACTTGTAGCTATGGAGGGTTTTGTGGTGATAAATAGAGGCTGCTTAAACTGAATGCAAAAAGATCTTAGAATATTAAGATTACAGGCGGTCCCCTACTTAAGAACACCTGACTTACAGATGACCCCTAGTTACAAACGGACCTCAGAACTTTATCCTTAGGCTACAATAAACAGCTATAACAGTTATCACAGGTGTCTGCGGTAAAGATTTATCATTAATTCTGGTTCTTATGACCACCCAACATTTTTAAAATCCGATTGTCACAGAGACCATAAAAATTCTGGCTGGGGTTACAATGATAAAATATACAGTTCCAACTTACATACAAATTCACCTTTAGAAGAATCTTGAACGTAACCCGGGGACTGCCTGTATATATTTTATGTTATTTTACTTGTTCTTGGGAATTATGTGCCTGGTAAATGTCTTTTTCTTACAGCTTTTCCCTTTGCAGTCTCTCTATTTGTGGGAATTTGCAATCCTCTTTGTTCATGAGTGTGGACTTATTGTTACTATATATCTAGCTGTTTGGGCTCCAGCATCATCCTCTGTCCATAAAATATGGCAGAAGATGCTCTGACTGTAATTTTGTACTTAGTTTGCATTCTGTCCCGCTTTAGATTGAACTCTGCCTTATTCCACTCCTAGTTGTCTTAATTAATTTCGACCATACCCATTTGTCTCCTCTTGACTTTGGTCTGGACAACAGACAGCTAAACTGTGATGGACATATTCCTCCTCCAGTCACTTTCTGAAATGTGAATCTGATAAGAGGATTGTTTGCCCACTTCCCTGTGCTTGCTATAAGTCTTCTGTGAACCCTGATAGCATTTCTTGACTTCTGTATTTTGGATTATTTTACCTATTGCCTGTCTTTTGGCTATCCATTTGCCTAATTATTCTGTACTGCATTATCCTCTTGGTTTTGACCTGTAAGACTATTTTCTGTGCTTGTTTTGTCATGTTTGTGCCTCTGTGTTTTCATTTTGGTGCAGGAAGAGAATATTGACCTAGCATTACACCTAGCTGATGCAACTCACTGCTGTCTTTGATACCACCAGGATGAAGGATTGTAAACCCAGCACACTGACATACTGGTGTGTGTCCCCTCTGGCAGGATCTGCTCTTCTTTAAGCTTCCCAGGCCCTTGTTTCTAAGAAAAAAAAGTCTTTAAAAGTTATTCAGTGAGCTTGAGGGGCTCCAGACTCCATAGATGTTAAAGGAGCCTGAAGCCCCTCAGGCTCATTTGCAAAAATGTGAAAGTCTTTTTTTTTTGTAATAAACCAGGACATAAGAAGCTAGCAGATCCTGCCAGTGGGAGCACAGCAGATCCTGCCAGTGGGAGCACACACCAGTATGTCAGTGTGCTTGGTTTACAATTCTTCATCCTGATGGTAGATGCTCTTTAAAGCTTCTATATGAAACCGCAGTAAGGTTCTGTCCTCTTGCTAGCAAAGAATAACTCAAGAAAAACATTTATAGTGAAAAACAGATTAGAATGATAATATAGGAAGATGATGAGAGCCAAAGTAATTTCAGAAGGAAACACTTTGGTCACAAAAGATACTTTACAAAGTTTCTTGTAGTTACTTGTGTTTCTGAAATATGCTAATTTTGTTCATAAGTTAGTGACTAAATGCCTTTCTGGTGTAGACCTTCGGATTCCCTGCATATATATAGATTCTGCATTTTGCCACCATTATGGTGAGCTTGGTAATGTACAGTACTGTATTAAAAAATTTAAAAGGGAATCTACCATCAAATGAACTGGTATCATCCGACCCAGGGGGTGCGGTCACACGTCGCGTTTACTGCATGCGTTTAAAAACGCATTGCTACAACTGAAGGGAGATTTGCCTAATTACACAGCTGTTAAGACCTGCGTTAACAACCGCATGCGTTAACCGCAATGTTAACAATACGTTAACACTTGCATTTTGTAAACACAAGCGTTAACAGCTGTTTAATTAGGCAAATCTCCCTTCAGCTGTAGCAATGCGTTTTTAAACGCGACGTGTGACCGCACCCTTATATTCCAGTATTGAGTGGAGAATACTCTACACATGTGTGCCATTTACTATTTAATTCTAATGGGATTTCCTGAAAGCCTCCTTTCTCAGATATCCCTTAAAAAGTCCAACAGAATTGAATAAAGAAATCCAATGGGATTTCCTCTCACCTTATCCATGAGACCCCACTATACGCCCATTAACTCTCAATATAGATGCAATTTCAGATGTGATGGCACATGGGGTAATTCCTTTATTTATAATAATAATTCCTTTATTTATATAGCGCACACAGATTCCGCAGCGCTGCACAGAGCTTGCCAAATCAGTCCCTGTCCCCAATGGGGTTCACAATATAACCAACCTACCATTAAGTTTTGGAGTGTGGGAGGAAACCGGAGGACCCAGAGGAAACCCACGCAAACACGGACAGAACATGCAAACTGTTTGCAGGTGTTAGGAATAGATAGGAATATCCCTTCAATTTCAGATGCAGTCATTTCCAAAGTGTCTCCTAATGTTGTATAGTATAAACAACATTATAAAATTGTATTTTTAAAAATTTTTTAATTAAAAACCATTTCTTAACTTTGTATTCAATGCTGGGCAATATGGTATTAGACCTACTGGTTGGAGGCATTGTCTGGAGTCACTGGGGGCTTTGGTATTCTACAACCACAGGTAACATCTGCAAAGAATTTTCCATATGTTGGTGAGTGATTCTTCCAGATACTCCGCTTCCTCCCACGGGTAATTTGCTTCCTATGAAAATGATCCTAGTATGTACGTGAGGTAGGGAAATTAGATTGTGAGCCCTACTGGAGACAGGGACTGACGTGACACATGACAATTTGTGAAGCCCTGCAGATTATGTGCTGCACAAGTAGCAGGAAGTACAGTATATCACTAATATTAATAACCGCTCGCCCACAACTTCAGATTTTACAGCAGAATTTACTAAGTATATTTATATATGATATTTTATTCAATTTTCGATTCACAAATTGGTTCCTTAATAGAATTGTAAAGGATTCTGCTTGACTAAAAATTCTAATAATATTAATAGACAGATTAAGAAGAGCAACTTGTTCTTTTGGCTCTCTGATTTGTCATAAGGTTGTCTCAGTGCAGGAGTGTCCTGCCTTTTTATTATACAAAAGATGAAGTTACTATAGGAAGAGAGATAACATAGGAGATACATGAACAAAACTGACATAGAGAGGTGCGGGAGACCGGAGAAGGTTGGGTGAAGGAGTCATTATCCCTGTACTGTGACATCACTGTGTGCATTATCCCTTTACTGTGACATCACTGTGTGTATTATCCCTGTACTGTGACATCACTGTGTGTATTATCTCTGTACTGTGACATCACTGTGTGTATTATCCCTGTACTGTGACATCACTGTGTGTGTTATCCCTGTACTGTGACATAACTGTGTGTATTATCCCTGCACTGTGACATCACTGTGTGTATTATCCCTGTACTGTGACATCACTGTGTGTATTATCCCCTGTACTGTGACATCACTATGTGTATTATCCCTGTACTGTGACATCACTATGTGTATTATACCTGTACTGTGACATCACTGTGTGTATTATCCCTGTACTGTGACATCACTATGTGTATTATCCCTGTACTGTGACATCACTGTGTGTATTATCCCCTGTACTGTGACATCACTGTGTGCATTATCCCTGTACTGTGACATCACTGTTTGTATTATCCCTGTACTGTGACATCACTGTGTGTATTATCCCTGTACGGTGACATCAATAAGAAGAATTATACAACAGAGGGTTAATTTGTAACCTTGTACATAAACAGGTTTAGTTGGAGCAGTTGATGCTTAACTATTCCCTGACAGACCACTGATTTTCAACGTCAGTTACAGTGGTAAACATGTAAGAAAAAAGCAATATTTAAAAATGTGAAAATGTCCCCCAGGGGTCTTTTATGACCTCACGGGGGACATATAAAGTAAAAAATCACACATACACACAAAATATTAATAAATATTTAGAAATAGACATTAGTATTTCCCAATAATATAATAAAAATCCCTTCCTACCGTAGTTGCCCTGCTTGCCCAAGCCTACACATTATATATCAAAATAATTGTCACACACTAGGAAAATGATTTATTGTGGTCCCTTTGAGTTATTTAGCGAATTGAATAATATATATTCTAAAAAAAAAAACATAAGTTGACACTGTGGAAGTGACTGCATCTGATATTTAAAAATCTTGTCTTCGTGGGAATACCCCTTTAAGGTCTGGTCATTAAGGGGTTAAAACAATTGAATAATTTTAATCAAGACAATGGGGCAGATTTACTTACCTGGTCCATTCGCGATCCAGCAGCGCATTCTATGTGGAGGATTCGGGTCTTCCGGCGATTCACTAAGGTAGTTCCCCCGATGTCCAGCAGATGTCGCTGCTGCGCTGAAGTCCGTCGGAGTGCACTGAAGTTCACTGTCCTACGCTAGGTGCACGTAAGCGCGTGTCAAGCGACACTTTTTTTTTAAATGCAGCGGTTTTTCCGAATCCGTCGTTTTTTTTAACGGCCACACTCCCTGATTTCCGTCGCGTGCATGCCGGCTTCAACGTGCACCAAAATCCCAGGGCAATTCAGGGAAAATCGGTGCAAATCGGAAAAATTTGGATAACCCGTTGGAAAAACGCGATTCGGGCTCTTAGTAAATGACCCCCAATGTGCAAGTTTGCAAATTTGGACACAACTTTTCAAAGCCCGATTCAATTTTGCCACAATTGTATGTTTATCGCACCTTGATGTACGTGACATATACATTAGCCTCATAATGAAATGTTATGTACGGTGTCTCCTTTGATCCCTATTGTCAATGAAAGGCATGAAGTTTCTGTAGAACGCTTTGAAGTGCTGGGGTAAGGACGATTCCTTCAGGGGAGCGAGGTGGATCGCCTCTGATAATAAAAGCTGACAATTCGCTTTTCCTTTAATGTTTAACCTCATTTCCAAGGGAGATGAGCCAGCACATGGCGGGGGCACGGGGGGCAGGATCTCTCCACTTCTGGCAGGGCAGCTCTTTTCTCAGATGTGCTCTGCATCAATTCGTAACTGGCAATGTCACCGCTTGTTAAATAGAATGAAAAAAGAAAAAAAAAAGTGAGCCCTGGACGTCCTGTTCAGATGAGGTAATCTTTACCAAGAAGATAAATGTTGCCCTTTCTGCCAATGTACAAGAAACCGAGTATGTAATTGATCTTATTACAGAGAGCTATTGGCCTGAACAGCTTGTCCCTTCATTCTTATTAGAGGATTCAGCATATATCCCTTCTCTCCGCTCCCCAGGGGAGGAAAAGTCTCCCTCCGATTTGCCACGAGGTTTCTAGGCAGGATTGGCCAAAAAAAAAAAAATCCATAAATAAAGGGAACGTTGTCGAACAATCTCTCACCTAATGTCTGGAGGCTCTGGGAGATTTCTTCCCACGTCATAAATAAGATGCATCTCTCCTGGGCTGTGAATGGGCAAATATTTTATCCAAAATCTGAACATTTTTTGAAGGTGTTGTCAAAGTTTATACATCTTTGGGTAATAAAAGTCTATATTCTTAGATTCCGTAGATTTTTGGAGTCCTGCCGATTGTTTTGTATTTGGACAAGAAGCTAAAGTTAGGACCAGGCTTATACCTGAGTCTTCTTATAAGGTATATGTAGGTGCAACTAGCAGAATAGGGTGCAAAGCAGTTGCTATAGATATGACATACAGTAAGTTACAGAAATTGATTACTATGAAAGAAGAACGCTCCATTAAGTGCTTTATAACTTTTTTATATTATCTTTTTTTTTCATCATATTTATCTATATATATATGGGAAAAGGTAGCAGCGCTTAGACTTAGACTCAGGTGTACACCTAGAAATATGACTAAAAGTTCATCCAAATACAAATGAAGGTAAATGGCAGCACTCCAAGACTTCCAAAAAAACATGTTAGTGTTCTTTATTCACCACCTGTCCAGCCAACAATATATTTTATCCTTGAGCTGGAACTTAACTGATGTACTATGATGCACTCTGACTTTACTTTGCACATTTTCTTCATAGTGTGACATCACAGTGTTCATCACTGTTGCATTACTATGTGTATTATCCTTGTACTGTAACTTCTCAGTACTGCGACATCACTGTGTGTTTTACCTCTGTACTGTGGCATCACTGTGTGTTTACCTCTGTACTGTGGCATCACTGTGTACATTATGCTTACAATTTGACATAACTGTGTACATTATTTGTGTATTGAGATAACAATGGGGGTCATTTACTAAGGGCCCGATTCGCGTTTTCCCGACGTGTTACCCGAATATTTCCGATTTGCGCCGATTGTACCTGAATTGCCCCGGGATTGTGGCGCACGCGATCGGATTGTGGCGCATCGGCGCCGGCATGCGCGCAACGGAAATCGGGGGGCGTGGCCGAACGAAAACCCGACGTATTCGGAAAAACCGCCGCATTTAAAAACCGAAAAAGTGTCGCTTGGGGACCGCTTACCTTCACCTGGTCCGAGGTGGTGCATTCCGGCGCGATGAGATGACTTTCTGCGCAGCAGCGCCACCTGGTGGACGGCGGAAGAACTACCTTCTTAAATCCCGGCCGGACCCGAATCCAGAGCAGAGAACGCGCCGCTGGATCGCGAATGGGCGAGGTAAGTAAATCTGCCCCAATGTGTGCATTATATGTACTGTCGCATTGTTTGGTGCATTATTGATTTTATGTGAAATTGGATGTATTATCTATGTACTATGACATCACTGTGTGTATTATCCCTGTACTGTGACATCACTGTGTGTATTATCCCTGTACTGTAACATCACTGTGTGTATTATCCCTGTATTGTGACATCACTGTGTGTATTATCCCTGTACTGTGACATTACTGTGTGTATTATCCCTGTACTGTGACATCACTGTGTGTATTATCTATGTACTATGACATCACTGTGTGTATTATCCCTGTACTGTGACATCACTGTGTGTATTATCCCTGTACTGTGACATCACTGTGTGTATTATCCCTGTACTGTGACATCACTGTGTGTATTATCGCGGTACTGTGTCATTGCTCTTTGTAATACCCCTGTACTGTGACATCACTGTGTGTATTATCCCTGTACTGTGACATCACTGTGTGTATTATCTCTGTACTGTGATATCACTGTGTGTATTATCCCTGCGCTGTGACATCACTGTGTGTATTATCCCTGCGCTGTGACATCACTGTGTGTATTACCCCTGTACTGTGACATCACTGTGTGTATTATCCCTGTACTGTGACATCACTGTGTGTATTATCCCTGTACTGTGACATCACTGTGTGTATTATTCCTGTACTGTGACATCACTGTGTGTATTACCCCTGTACTGTGACATCACTGTGTGTATTATCCCTGTACTGTGACATCACTGTGTGTATTATCCCTGTACTGTGACATCACTGTGTGTATTATCCCTGTACTGTGATATCACTGTGTGTATTATCCTTGTACTGTGACATCACTGTGTGTATTATCCCTGTACTGTGACATCACATTTTCTGAGCAGTCACAGTCAGTAAGAGGCTCATTTAGTCCTGCACATAATAACACCTTGTAGTTACACACAGTAGTAGGTAAGTATCTGTAATATGGGGCTGTAGGAGGATTATATAGGAGATAGACAGATGATAGGGAGATGGATGATAGAAGATAAATATGAAAGATGATAGAGATTTTTAGAAGCAGAACTATAACGTAGATTATATATACAGTAGATAGAAGATAGAGATATGAGAGATAAATACAGTAGAAGAGAGATAGAAGATTGATGGATAGAGGAGAAGTGAGATATATAAATGGTACAGATTACAGTAGGTGGATAACTAGACAGATAGATGATAGATATATAGACAGGAGGTAGATGATAAGCAGCTTCACCCGGGCATTCAACCAAAGGGTATTAACCCTTTCACTGCCAGACAATTCTGAAAATGGTGTCGCGTTATTGCCCTGACCAATTTTTACAATTTTGCCGATTACAAACAAAACCGAAATTACAGCAAAAAAAGAATTAAAGTAAACCGCAACAAACCACATATTTACTGAAAGCAGACACTTGCCCCATTTTCAAAATTGCAGACATAGGCGCCTTCATGCAACTTTGTTTCAAAGTGTAATTTAAAAAAAAAAAAAATACATAAAATTTGACTTTGGTGCCAAAAATGGGCTCCAAACAGAAAATATTTACCGTCACATCTCCTAAATGTAATAGATGGACATGGATGGATATGTGATAGATAGATAGATGGATATGTGATAGATAGATAGATAGATAGATAGATAGATGGATATGTGATAGATAGATGGATAGGAGATAGATAGATGGATTAGATAGATGGATAGGAGATAGATAGATGGATAGGAGATAGATAGATGGATAGGAGATAGATAGAGAGATAAATAGATGACAGCTTCTCACATGTTGCTGATGTTTAGCGACTTCCCTGCTAGTCAGGCACAGGGGCCCCTTTGCAGGAGAGCAGTGTAACATGGAGGGACAGTGCATGGTGGAGAGTGCAGGAGGAGGACTGCAGGACAGCAGTGTAACATGGAGGGACAGTGCATGGAGGAGGACTGCAGGACAGCAGGGTAACATGGAGGGACAGTGCATGGTGGAGAGTGCAGGAGGAGGACTGCAGGACAGCAGTGTAACATGGAGGGACAGTGCATGGAGGAGAGTGCAGGAGGAGGACTGCATCAGGAGAGATCAGAGCTCAGCCTGTTACTTGTGTTATCTCTGCAGCCTCCTGTGTGACCTGACTAATGGTGGAGGGAGGAAAGGGCTGATACATTGCTATGATCCATGTTGGGAGAGGACTCCTCTGAGCAGACATGTCTGGCTGCAATTACCTTGTATCTGCTGCTGTAGGCTCCTGTGTAGCTGGTGAGCAGTGGCCATCACAGCACAATCTCTGCCCCTCCTCCTCTCTCACCTCCTATTGGCTGCAGTGTGTCAGGTGATCTCTCAGTGTGCAGAGGAGCTGTGAGCCCATGGAGTGATCTGTAGTGGAGAACAGCTGACTGACTCCCTGTGCGCAGACTCGGCCAGATCAGCTGTTGCTCAGGACGGGACACAGCTACCACCGGGGGGCGCCAGCAACCAGAACAAAAGGAGTTATCTCAGTAAGCCTGCAGATTTTGTAATTAGTGTAAATGGTGAAAGTACTTTTAACAATGCATTGGACCCAATTACAGCAATGTGCAATGGTGACACAACCCCTTTAAGTTTTATATATAAAAAGAGAAAACCACCATATGTCAAAATAGGCCATATATTTTATTTTATCTAATTAATAATGTAACGACACTAGCACAAGTTAAAAACAATTAAAAGGTAGGAGATGCCACAGTAAGACAAATGGAGCACAGCGCATACAATAATGCAACCTGCCTCTAAAACAGCCATCATTAAATATATGACCTAAATATATATGAAGATCATACCTGGACACTCTGCGTTGTAGAAAGATCTCTCCGATAAGCTATTGAAGAATAGCTGCAATATATACAAACAAATGTATAATAATAATAGTACTACCTGCAATCACATCCAAGTTCTTGTAGGGGGAGGGGGGATAAAACTGGAGGCTGGCTGGACAGGTCCCCACGCTCATCACCACTGATGGTGACTTCCTCAGGTCTGTTTGTCTTATTGTGCTATCTCATACTATTTCATTATTTTTAATGTGTTCTAGTGTTGTCATATCTCTGTAGTTTGGATTAATTAGATATAATAAACTATATTACCTACTTTGACACGCTTTTTTTTTTTTCTTCATTCACTGTCTATGGCACTGAGGGAAGTAGCCAAGTACTGTGCTCCGCTATCTCCATCAGAGCCATAGAGATGGAGCCCTGTTCACATGGGGGTCCAACCACTGGAACCCCCACAGACTGGCAAGTTATCCCTGCTTCACAGCTTCATAGGCTGTTACACTGTCTTTCTCGACTACCTGTCTTTCTGTCTAACAGGGAATAGCTCACATGGAAGAAGGCTGCACTTTGTTATCTACAACCTAGAAGATGTGTAAGAATAATTATATCATAGGGTGTTTTTGTTTTTTTTCCCCCAGGCAGCTGGAGCAGATGAAACGACAGAAGTTTGAGCTAGAAAACCGGATAAGAGCAGGTATAGTATATTTGTGCATAGACAGAAGCACTTATAGTTTTTAGGGGCTGCACCTGACCTGCTCTTGGTAAAATTGTAAATCCATCAACACACATGCACAGGCCTCGTTACTGGATAGATACCAAGTAGTCTGCTAACAGCTGCAAAACCTTTGTTTGTGATGTAATGTAGCTTATATCCCGATGTGTGGCCTCCTGGGTCCTCATCTGTGACTGCGGTATTGGGACTTAGTTAAAGAACACATCTGTTATGTAGGATACTGATTCCTTGTGTCTCATGTTTTTTATTTTACTTTGCAGGAGAAATGACAATAGAAGATTTTCCTGAAGAGAATCTCACCAAGGAATACATGACTGAGGGGTAAGAGTTTTATCTGCAGATCTAATGAGGTCTATGGAATGGCCTCCACGTGATACAATAGATAAGGTAGAATCCCTATTGTTTTTTAATCATTAAATGATTAAAGTGTAACCCCTTAAAAATGTAATGCTTATGTAAATTAGGGACAGAGGCTACTGTCTCGTAGAGTGGCCGCACCATGTTGAGTGATTACCGGCTACTCCACGCCCCTGTAGTCTGTATCGATGTCACCTACCAGCTCCTCCTTAGCACACAGCTGCGTGCACTCATCTGCGAAGCTGTAGCTGCGTGATCTTGTTTCTGTAGCCAGAGCTGATTCGCATGCGTAGTACTCCGGCTTCGCAGACGAGTGCTAAAGAGGAGCTTGTAAGCGCCGTTGATACAGGTTACTGGGCTGTGGAGTAGCCTGTACTCCTGCTTACCTGTGCGGCTATTCCACGGTCCAGCCTCCGGTGCTAATTTGCATAAAGATTACATATTTTAAGGAGTTACATTTCATTAAATGATTAATTAAAAAAAAAAAAACATGGGAATTCATGTTATGGCAAGAACCTACCATGGGATCTACCTTATGTTAGGTTTCCTTTAAGGGGGTGTACCAGCAATTGTCTGGGTTGTTAGTAGCAACCGGACTGTGAAAAGTGTATTGGAGTTGGATAAATTGGGCAGTGTCCGCACACTGTTGCTTTCCATGATCTCTGCATTTAAAAGATCTCAAAAAATTATGTTTTTATGTTCACGTAATCTTCTATACAATCACAGAACCCTTGAAAGAAACATATGAGACGTCGTCTTTGCTGTTTAACACCCCCCCCCCTTCATGATGTGACAGTTTCTGATGTTGCAGGAATTCTCCCTGAACTGTCTCATAAAAAAATGTGTTGAAAATCCACAAGTCATATTTTGAACCCCCTTAATTGTAGGGATAGTTTTTTCTGTGTTTTTAGACTGATGGCATACACAAAGGTCTGAGCCAGCTCTGTAATTGGAGCACGATTAGTATGTAGGACGTTGGCAAAACTTAAGGACATATATGGAAAATGACTTTGTTGTTGTTTTATGGGAATAACAGAATTTAAAGAAAAAAAATTCCAAAATTTCCGTTATTCACTTATATTCGCGATCATTTTATATCCCATACATTTGATGTTCAGTGTGCTATCAATTACTTTTGTTGCATCCATTCTTTGTGTTTTTATTGTAACAGAATTGTAAATTTAGAAAAAGAAATCGAAAAGATGAAAGTAGCACATCACAACAAATCTCTGTTACTACAAAGGTAAGTCTTGTGTTTTCTCTGTAATTTAAAACATTCAAGCATTCTGATCTAAAATGAAGACTGAGTTGCCTTTAAGTAAATAAAGTAATGGCATATTGTTGAGATGTGCTGTCACTTTATAAAGATCATTGGGCTCCGATGTCTAGCATCCCCTATGTATGGGGGTATTAAATGGAGTCCACCACCTCCCCCAAGCATTATCTGCTGGCAGCATGTGGTAGGGAAAGGAACTGTGATTTCCAACATACCTTTATTAATTATGCCATTTCCAAAATGTTCCTCTGTCAAATACTTCTGTTACTTGAGCAGTTAGTGCTCCCGGGCATTACCTTAGCACCTGGAGCACTTCTATTTCCGCCTTGACCCCCTCCATCTTGCGACACTAGAAGAGGAAAGTGGTCCAGGCAGGTATAGCTTTGCTCTGAGTACTGAGGACATGCCCGGTTTGCACCAACTGCCTCATTGGCACACGGATTAAACTGGGAATATCCGGGTAATAGCATGATGAACACAAATATTAAATATGCGATGGAAATCACATTTCTATACCATGATGCCAGGAGATCACAACACTTGGTGAATGTGGTAGACTGCCTTTAATAAGACTTGTTAAAGTTTAAAGAGTAACTGTAAAGGTTTTTTATTTTTCACGAATTAATAGCTCTTGGGATGGAAAACAACTTCGCCCATTTATTACTTATACTCAGTAGTTTCTTTCCAATAGCCCTCACGTTACCTCATTGCTGTAATGGCTGCCTCCTCTCCATGTGCTGATAAGCCCTATGAATCCGTATGTTGTTTACACTTCCCTCACCTTGTTATTGGCAGTATCCGCTCTATCCAGCTATTAACCCTTAGTGCTCACACAGCACAGGCTATAGACTTCATGTACTAATGATTTCTACCAGTAATTACATGTTCCCTGCTCCTCTATGTGATGGAAGCTGCCAGGGTGTCACCATATACATCCTGTCTTTGCAGTGTTCAGTGGATTTACTTGTGGGAAAGCAAATGGATTTAATTATTTTGAGAGAGAACACAAGGCATCATGGGATCTGTGGGCAAGCTAACTGGCCTCAGCTTGAGGGCATAGACTGACAGATATTAATCTCCGCCCACTTGACCTATGGTGAGAGATTTTTGTCAAACACTTTTGGAACAGAAAATGCCTTAACTTTGGAAAGAAAAGAACGAGCAGCACAAAGTAGGCAAATGTTACACTTGAAGTTTTCACTTGGGTCACCCTCTGTTTGGAAATATAGCCAGCCATATTCATTTGAACAGGGCCAAACAGGTTTAATCTGTATATTTTATTTAACTTGTAAAGATTCCATATTACCAGTTTAATAACCATTTTGTTTTCTTTTGCAGGATGCAACTATGTGACGCAATACATAATAAGTTGTTGGAGAAGAACAGAGAATCGCAGTAAGTGTCACTGGTGGAAATTAAAAGGGGTTGTCCTATGAAGGTGTGCCCTATAATGTAATATCCTCTTGAGAATGGAGTTGCTGTGTCGCCTGTTCAATTGAACCAGTGCTTACAGATATCTATATACATATCTATATATATCTCTCTATCACCATTCCACTCTCTGGCACTGATAGAGAAGCAGCACTCATGCACTCTTTAACCTCAAAGTATATTTTATGTATTTAAATTGTGAACATCGTAGTGACAAAGTATTACAGCACAGAGTAGGTTCTCCATGTAAGTGACTGCAGGTTCTCTGATCATTTCCTCATTATTATTTTACATCTGGTCAGTTTGCTGCTGAAGTCGAGGCTGCTATACCCTGCTTCACTGTGTATCACTATATGTCACAGGCAAGCCAACACGCAAAAGAAAGGCAAGGGAACACACCAATACTACAATAGAAATTAAAAACTAGAATTTTTTTTTTTTTAATAATAAGTATGAAAAAGATTGGATCTTACTTAATATAGGGCACAGACTCTCTTAATGCCACAGGATCTGGCTGGTATGGCATTACTGTATAACTACAGGACCAGCCCCCAAGGCTATTTACAGGAATTCTTGCAAGCACATTATGTTATAACTTTATCATTTTTTATTTTTTTTTAAATTTATTTATTTTTTAAGCTCCAAGGCCTTTTTTTTTTTTTTTTTTTTTTTTTTGATCTTTAGAAAGTTGTAACCATCCTAACAACCCTATGGTGGCTAGTGAAAATGATGCCATTTCACTTTTTGGAATATGCTGGAGGAATAATTGTATATATATTTTTTTTTAGGTTGATCTATAACACTATGGAGCATAGTAAGGGGCTCTGCAGTCAGATAGTTAAGTCACAGAAGGTAAGCCAAAGCTGCGGGGTTGCTGGGGTATTCTTCTTTGGTAGGAAGTTAAGAAACTACAACTCGCATCATAGTATCAAACACGCTGCCTAAATGGTAGAGCAGTTGTGCTTGATTTTGCAGCCTTCACTTATATAAAGTTGAGCCACATGCAGGCCATGTGATGGATGGACATGAAATGACTGGCCTGTGATGTGTAAGTGGTAATTGCAGAATGCTGCAGCTCATCACAAGTGCTACCATCAGGAATACACTAGCTGAGCTATTCATGACTGGACCCATCCAATGCTACTAACTACAGACCAGTCTCTAACCTCCCTTTCATCTCCAAACTTCTGGAACGCTTGGTCTATTCTCGACTAGACCGCTATCTCTCAGCTAACTCCCTCTTTGACCCCTTGCAATCTGGTTTCCGCTTTATGTATTCCACTGAAACTGCCTTTTCTAAAGTCTCCAATGATCTCCTGACTGCTAAATCCAAAGGTGACTATTCTCTCCTGTCGACCACCAGCTCCTCCTTAGGATGCTTCACTCCATTGCCCTAAAGGACACTGCATTTTCTTCCTATCTCTCTGACCGCACTTTTAGTGTCTCCTTTTCTGGATCTTTTTCTTCACATCTTTCTCTGTGTCTGGGTTCCTCGGGGCTCAGTCTTAGGTCCTCTTCTCTTCTCCCTCTATACTGCCCCCATTGGACAAACCATCAGCAGATTTGGTTTCCATTATCATCTTTATGCTGATGACACCCAGCTGTATACTTCTGCACATAACATCACCCCTGCCTTACTCCAGAACACTAGTGACTGTCTCTCTGCTGTCTCTAACATCATGTCCTCTCTCTTCTTGAAACTTATTCTTTCTAAGACTGAACTTTTTGTCTTTCCACCATCTACTAACCAACCCAACCCTGACCTCTCCATCTCTGTCTGTGGGATCACTATAGCACCGAGGTAGCAGGCCGCAGTCTTGGGGTTGTGCTGGACTTTGATCTCTCCTTTTCACCATATATTCAATCTCTTGCTCGCTCTTGCCGTATGCATCTCCAGAATCCGACCGTTTCTGACATTTGAAACTTCTAAAATGCTAATTGTTGCACTTGCCTTCCACTCGCTAATCTCTCTCCTCTTCAATCTATTCTTAATGCAGCAGCCAGGCTCGTCTTTCAGACCAAACGCTACACGGATGCCTCCAGTTTGTGCCAATCACTGCACTGGCTGCCTGTCTCCTTCCGTATTCACTTTAAAATAATAACCCTCCACCACAAATCTCTGAATAATGCTGCACCTCCCTATCTCTCTTCTCTCATCTCAGTCTATCGCCCTTCCCATGCTCTTCGATCTGCCAGTGACATTAGATTAATCTCTACCTTAATTCGAACCTCTCATGCACGTCTCCAGGACTTCTCCCGAGTTGCTCCAATTCTCTGAAATGACCTTCCCCAGACTCTCAGACTAATACCCACTCTCCAAAGCTTCAAACGTGCTCTTAAAACCCATCTCTTTAACTCGCTAACTGCATGAAACATCACCTCTCCCTTTATTAATCAATCCTATGTCCTATCTCCCATCTGTTATCCGGCAAACAGCAGATATATACCAAGCTCCAGGCTTCTCTGCAGTCTTTTTCACCTAAGACCCTGTAAAAAAGATGGCGGCTGAGGGCTGGTTCAAGCAGCAAAATTTTTATTTATTAATTTATTTTATATTGCTCCCTTATAAAGAATGGCTGGACCATTATACAACCTCTTGTGTCACCCCCTCATCCTCATAGTCTGTAAGCTCTTGTGAGCAGGGCCCTCACTCCTATTGTTCCATATGAATGTTTGTTCTTTGTAATGTAATATAGTTGTATATGTCCCCTATGATTTGTAAAGCGCTACGGAATTTGATGGCGCTATATAAATAAAGATTATTATTATTATTATTGGTACCTTTCAACAAGCTTTACACTGCCTTTAGCTAAACTTTTAACCATCACTAACTAAAATCTTTATCTACGCTTTATGCAGACTAACTTCAGAGGCTACTAAGGCGTGGAGTAACCTGGTTGAGTGCTGGGGGCTACACCATGCCCCTGTACTCTCCAAAATGTAATTTCCATCCGTGGCCCGCATAGTTCTTCAGTCGTGCCCACATGTGCACAGCAATGTCTTCTTCTTTTTGGCAGTGAGCCGAGTTACTCTGCATGCGTGTGAACGGCTGAACCCGGATGGAGTTTCCACTTTGGAGGGTACAGGGCTGTGGAGTAGCCTTCTCCCCTGGGGCTCGGCCAGGCTACTCCATGCTCCTGTAGACTTTGAAGTTAATTTGCATAAAGGATAGATAAAGTTAGTTATGGTTAAAAGTTTAGCTAAAGGCAGTGTGGAGCTTGTTGTATCTACCATCAGGAATACCTCAGCTGGTGTATTCCTGATGTCAAGTTTCCTTCAACTTCAATAATCTCAATTTAATGAATTATGTGAAGGACAGGTGATCAGTTTTTTAAATACAGGGCTATCACCTTAATGATTTTGATCCTTTTTGTCTCCTTGAAATTGAAAACTTTTTTTTTTTTTCTTTCTTTAAGGAGACCGTCACTTTGGAAGCAAAATGGATTGAAGTCAGGAAGAGAAGGATGGGTAAGCAGTTATTATGCTGCTTCTTCTATTATTTACAATTTTTCTTCACAAATTAAAATATGTATAATATTTTCATATAATAGTTATTTATTCTGTATGCAAAAAATCAAGAAGACTGCAAAGACCCCCAACAAATGGTTGGAACGGGATTACAAGCTCACTTTTGCTTTGCCAGCTTCTGGTATTGGCTCGTCCTGTGAGCTACGATCACTGTTGCATAGAATATGTTTTGGCCGTGCAGTTTATGAGACTTCAATCATGGCTCCCAAAATGAGAGTTGGCAGTTAACTCCAATTATTCAGACATTTGTGCACAGGAGATGAATGCTTTTTATGGGAAAACCACTTAATAACTTCACAGGCAGTGAATGGGAAGAAACAATATACACAGTAGTTAAACAAAAATATCTAGCACATGGATGCAGTGCTTCTAAACCAACCACACTGGCATGCTGACACGTGTCCCTGATAGACAATCCATTCTTCCTTTTTGCTTCTTTTAAAATTTTGGCAACAAACCTCAGGGGCTACTGGCTACATCGTAGAATTATTTGTGCCTCCATTCAGCTCTCTGGCTGTGGAGGGAGGATGTGGACACAACACTGTATGGAGGCATGAATAATTGGCAGATGACTGAGCCAGAAGGGTCGTCTGAGGAAGCCAGGAGCCACTGAGGCTCATTTGCAGAATTTTAAAAGGCTGCCTTTTCAAAAATTAAGCTATTAAAATAAAAAATAAGACTCGATCCTGTTTCAGGAGACACACACCAGAATGTAAGTGTGCTTGGTTTAGAAACCATCTGTAGCTTCTAGTTATAAGATGTAAAGGAAATCTACCAAAGTAGAAAAATAAAGAGAATTGGCCTCAATCCCCAATTTTCAGTTCCATATCTATGGTGAGTTTGGTGTGAATGGTGGCAGACATTAGCTCAGTATTAGACCTTCTTTATGAGGTTGCAACTTAATAAGAATATATCCAGACAGTAAGTATACAATATAATTTTGAACAGGTAAAACACCCTGGCAGGCCATGTATTAACTTGAAAGTCTGAATAGACCCTTACACTGCTGCCAATGCTGTACGTGTGATTTTCAGTTTTGTAGAATTGGATTTTTTGCACACTTAATCTTCTTTTTTTTTTTTTTTTTTTTTTTTCCCAAACCGGTTTTGACAGAACTTAAAGAGACTTGTACTAAAGTGTTGGCAGAGCTCCGAGCCATGAAGGAAAGTGAGAACAACTTCTTTGCCCAAATGGATGATGGGAAGATTAGAAAAATAAATAAATATATTGCAAAAGAAATTGATATTGTGACAGTAATTCAGAATGTTTTCCAGGTAACTGTTACATGCATTCCTCCAGTTTATTATTGTTTAAGAGAAAAAAAAAAATATATGTCTCTACTGACATCATGTTGTAGAAAAATGCATTGTGTTTTTAAAAATTCCTGCCCATAATGCCATTTCCAAGATATTCCCAGTTTAATCCATATGCAAATGACACAGTACACCCAGGCAATGTCCTCAGGACCTGGAGCACTGCCATTTTCATCTCATTGATTTCCTTCTTCTAGTGTCGCCCAATGTGTCTTACAATATGAACCTCATGCTTATGCGGCTGAAGGTAGTGGTCCAGGCACGAAAAGCAGTGCTCCCTGCGTTGAGGACTCATTAGCATATGGATTAAATGGGAATTTCTTAGACTGCATAAAAGCTGACATTAAATGTAATTTTGAAATGCTGCTTAAATTGCT
This sequence comes from Engystomops pustulosus, assembly GCA_019512145.1. NCBI lineage: Eukaryota > Metazoa > Chordata > Amphibia > Anura > Leptodactylidae > Engystomops > Engystomops pustulosus. The sequence goes on along the minus strand of CM033641.1, from coordinate 291,667,605 downwards.
TGGCAGTCGGAAATTGTGGTAAACTTTCTCCTGTGTAGAAGTTACATTGAAGTTGGTCTGTTGAAGGTCACACTGTACTTAATGTCACATGTCTTTCTCGGTCTACAGAGACTGATTCTCGGCAGTTCTGTAAACTGGGCAGAAGATCCGAAGCTGAAGGAGATTGTGCTCAAACTGGGCCAGAATCCGGCCTCTTCTTAAGACGTCTTGAATTTTATTATGTATATTTTATTATGTATGTATAGTTATTTTATGTGCATTTTAGAAATTCTTTTTATCTCCCTATCCTGCCCTGGTTTTACAGGTTCTTATGTAACGCAACTTTGCTGCAGATTTATTTTGGATGCGATTTTGTAAGACAAGTAAAAAGAAAAAAAAATTCTGATATCTGTGTGATATGTGGTACTGTTTAGAAATAGAACATGGAGATGGACATCTGGATTGATTCTGTTCCCTTAAACCCAAATGCATCTCTTTGTGACGAAGTCTGATTACAGTGTGTGAAATGCTGACTGTATATTTGCTGCAGGGACTGGTTATCTAGGATCTGAGAATCCCTGGGAAATGACTGGTCCATACCATGATCGCTCAATCAGTAGGTGTGCCTAAAATTGTTAGAGGGAACCGGTCACCATATTTTTACTAATACAGCAAGTAACAGGTTCCCATTGAGCCCTACTAACTAACTGACACCCTTCTTTAAGCTGAAGATTGTTTCCCTTATATCCTCATAAATAAACTTTGTTATATTACCTGTAATAGGATGGGATGTGTCTTGCTCATCCAGACCCTCCCTTCTACACCTCCCCATGTCCCATGCCTCTTCTTAGCAAGTCATGGAGACAAGTTGTGATTTCATGCGATCAAGACATACATGGGGTTGCAAATGTAACAGGGACTTAGATGACCTCACTCTAGTCACATTACATGAAGATTAATAAGCAACAAGGAGGCAGGACACTGCAGTGATCACTGCATTTACTGGACCCCATTAACATCATTTGATTCACATCAGGCGAGTTGCATACAAGTTTACAAACAGATTTAACATTGCAGTCCTGTAACGGAACCATTTAGGATAAGGGCAACACTTTTTTTTTAATCATAGTTTTTAATGAAGTATTGATTTTGGCTAAGTTAATTTGAATGACAGTAAATTCCTAAGACCCCTTAGGTAGGATATGAAATTTACTTTCAACAATACCCTAATTTATGTAAAATCTCAACTGTTTTCCAAAAAAACTCAGTTCCCATCTGGCTTGGGGTTCTGTGAGCTACAAGAGACACAGAACTGTTCAAAATCCAATTCCAGCTATTTTCTTTTTATCTGCTGCATGCATTTCCAACTGTGTCTGTGTCTCCGATTCTCTAGCTCACTGGGCTACAAGGGGCTGCATAGGTGTTATTGGAGTCCCTCAGGCTCATTTACATACAAGTTTTCATCCTGGTGTTAGATGTCCTTTAATTTAGTTGAAATAATTAAAACAAAGACATCAGATGATGGGTACATCATTATTGAAGCCGGATGGTTTTATATATATATAAAAGATTGGTCAGATAAAATTATAAAACATTTTACAGAGCTTGCAAAGAGAATTAGATGTGTAGTTGTCAGCTTTGCTGTAGCAAAAGTATAATGAGATAATGGGCCATTTTTATATTTAGCAGTCACATAGTTAAAGAGGATAGGGCCTAACTTTGCTTTGTAGGAAAACCCCTTTAATATCTGTACGGAAGATAAGAAAAATTTTCTTGAGGTGCTTCGTTAAATGAGTGTATATTAAAGCACCGCACCAGGATAAAGCTTATGTGTGATATTACTGTATTTTACAGCCGTTTCTCCCTTCACACATGTTAATACATCCCTCCTGCTCCTCCAGCCTAAGTTGCAGCTGGCATGTTAATGTTAATACATCACTTTCATCCCTTCATTCCCATGTAAATATATTTAGGACATTTACATAAGCATTCCCCCCAATTTACATTAATAAGTTGAAGGAGGAGGAGGCATATGTGGGACATGGGAGTGGTTTCCTAGGGATGGAGGAAGCCGCTCCTCACTGGCCACTCCCATGGGACTAGGGACACATCTCTGCTTATAGAAAGGTAAGCTTTCACCTAATATATATATTTGACAATGTGCACACTATTCTCTATTGGGACATGGGGGAGCCAGAAAAAGGCTTCCTGGTGACAGACAGGTTACCTTTAAATCTGACCAGTGTCTTCCTGTGGTAATAACTTTTCCACTCTTTAAGTGATTTTGAGATTGTTTTCTCATGACACATTGTAGTTTGTTGGTATAATTTCACTGAGCGGTTAGGTTTTTTGGGGGGTAAAAAAATTCAACAATTTAGGAACAATGTTTAAAGTTTTTAGTTTTCTACTTTTAAGATACTCCTACCACAATTTTTTTTTTTTTGTTGAAAGCTTTGGCCTTTTTGTTTTGTTTTTTTGTTCCATAATTTTTTATGTTTGGTTATTTTTTAACAAATGCTAGAAGGTATATAGTTTTAGTAGCAGGTTTTTAAAAGCTATATATTTTTGGTGGGCAATTTAGTTTGGAAGTGTCCTGTAGAGGCCCAAGCAGCATCTTAGGGAGACTTCTCTGATTCTTTTGAACAGTGCAGCATGTATTTTGAGGAATTTGAATAGTGCAAGACTAGTATAAAAAGTGTACAGGTAGAGGTGGTAGCCCTGGTCCAATAGTGCGTGCACCAAATCCCACACTTTCTTTGCAGTAATGATGAGGAAGGGAGGGCACTCTGGGGGGCACTTTAGTGGGGTCCTTCCCTTCATATACCCTAAACTTGTAGGTATACCCTCGCACAGCTTATACATCTTCACTCCATACCTTGCCCTCTTATTTGGCAGGTACTCATTGAATTGTACCATGGAATCTACTATGGACACATGTTTTGCGGGGGTATATGCCTGCACAAACTTGGCACTATAACGGATGGCTTAAAAACTCATCCTACTCATGGCCATGTCGAACATCGGTGTGTGGTACAGAATGTCTATGCTCCAATAGTCCCTAATTGATGGCTTCTTTACTAGCCCTACAATTCGGCATCAACGCTGCATGATCACAGTTGAGGGGTGGGCCTAAGTGTGGAGTCATGTAAATACACCAGTCCTGATCATCAAACCCCATAACATACAGTTTCATAAATACATAAACTCCAATAACATTGAGTCCCAACTAAATAAATCACTGCTCTACATTGAGCCATATAAAACACAGTCTCTTGTACATACATTACTCCTGACCCTTCAACCTAACATGCAGTCCCATGTAATTATATAACTGCTCGCCCTTCAGCCTCATAAGATACACAGTCCCTCGTAAATAACTTAATTCCTGTCCCATGTAGTCGCTCTGCACATCCAGTACTGTCTAGCCCCACACACCCTGACTTCTCTACTCTAGGAACAGACCTGTCTGAAAACATTATGCCTGTTCCCTGTTGAAAACGCTGCCTCCCAAACCCTGATAAGCTATGTTTGTCATATTTTGTATGCCAGAAAATTAGCATGCAAAACCTGGTACATTTTGGTGGTGGGATAGGAGTCATGTTTTTTAGAACTATATATTTTGGGGTTGTGAGAGACTGGATCAGTGTATTACATCAACGTTTTCAGTACTTAGGCCCACCCTAGCTGTGGTCATGCAACATGATGCAGAGCTGGTGGACGCTGCAGTGAAAACGCAGAGTGGTACACATGGTTATGAAGTGGGGCTGTAACGTACAGATTAAAGCTGAACTGTGTAGTGCAGCAGCGATTGAGTCCTGGTGGTATTACAGTATGGAAACTGAGAAGGTCAACCGTTTACATGCGGAACTGATTGTAGGAGGATAAGATCCAAGAGTATATGTAAGTGCATTGGACTTCATGCTAGGAGAATAAAGGGCGCATGCTGATGTTGTCACATTAGACTGCATTTTAGGTTTGCAGCGCCAGAGTAATGTAGGTACACGGAAGCTGGTTTCATGTGGCTCTAGGCAAGGAGTAAATTTCGTTAAGATTGGTCTAATATGCTTTTTGGTGGTGGGATAGGGATATTTATTATTAGACTGTATATTTTGTGGGGTTTGAAGACAGGATCAGGTATTACATCAATTGTACTCAGGCCCACCCCTCAGCTGTGGTCATGCAACAATGATGCAGAGCTGTGAATTGCAGTCGGAAAAGCAGAGTTGGGACACATGGTTATGGAGCGGGCTGTAACTGTACAGAGTAGACGCTGAACCGTGTTAGTGCAGCGATTGAGTCTGGTGGGCCTTTAGTATGGAAACACAAATTTTAATCCAAAGTTTAGGCACAAGTATGTGATGGCTCATGGTCTGACCACTAGGACACCCATGGACCACAATAATAAGGCTCTAAATTGCCCCTGAGGCTGCATCGAGAAACATAAGCTAAGACACACATTACCACTTATCCCATCATTGGCTTTGGAAGCTTAGAAAACATGGTTTGACTGTGGTCAGGGGGGAACTTATTTATTCTATGTGTGTTTCATGATTCTGAGATAAGTAATTCGCCTTAGTTTATTATACATAGTAGCCTCTCATACATGTACCAGGAACATATTATCAACACTTACTTTTTACAGTGGCCGATTCCCAATAAGAGAATGTGATGTCCGTCCCCGTCTGCAGCGAAAAAATCTCAGACAGGTAATTATCTTTATATTAATTACTGATAACACGGCCACTAGACATGAGCTCTAGACCTGCAGAGGTGTGATCATATGTTCCCTGTCACATGACCAACATGGATTTTTCTATGTGTATCTTCTATAGATGCTTCTAGTATTACTAATAGATTTGGGTACAGAGGCTAGGAGGATGTCTGCTCCTTAAGTCTCGTCTCATAAGTCAGGCTCCCCTTTATATATGCCATAGGATGGCTTTTTATGTCTTTTGCACCATTAAACGTAGAATGAACTAAGATTTAAGGAGGGACATCCAAAAGGTTTTTCCACTGCTTGGAGATCAGTGGGTCGATGGTCCCAGGTTTTGCATGCTAATTTCTGGCATACAAATATGACAAACATAGCTTATCAGGGTGTAGTATGGAAACTGAGAGGCAACCGTTTACATGAACTGCGTAGTAGGGGGCTAGACTACAGGAGTAATCTAAGTGCATTGGACTTCATGCTAGGAGATTAAAGGGCACAGTGATGTATTCACATAGACTGCATTTTAGGTTTCAGGCTCGGAGTACATTACTGGGTTTTATGCGGCTCAAGGCACAGGAGTAATTTCTTAAGACTGGGCTAATGCTTTTTTGGTGGTGGATAGGAGTCATGTTTTTTTTATAGAAACTATATATTTTGGGGTGTGAGAGACAGGATAGTTTATTTACATCACTTCACTCTTAGGCCCCCCCTCACTGTGGTCATGCAACTCTGTGCAGAGCTGTGGAGTGCAGTGAAACAGCAGAGTTGGGACACGATGTTATGAAGTGGGGCTGTAAACGTACAGATTAAAGCTGACTGGTGTTAGTGCAGCAAGCGATTGAGTCTGGTGGGTCTTAAGTTGGAACTGAGAAGTCAACCGTTTACATGGAATGCATTGGGTAGGCTAGAGCTCCAAAGTATGTAAGTCATTGGACTTCTGCTAGGAGAATAAAGGCAGCAGTGATGTATTCACATAGGACTGCATTTAGGGTTGCGGCTCAGTGAGTAATGTATGTACACGGAACTGGGTTCATGTGGCTCTAGGCACAGGAGTAATTTCTTAAGATTGGTCTAATTGCTTTTTTGGTGGTGGAATAGGAGTCATTTATTTATATAGGACTGTATATTTTGGGGTTTGAGAGACAGGATCAGTGTATTTACATCAGTTGATACTCAGGCCCACCCCTCAGCTGTGGTCATGCAACAATGATGCAGAGCTGTGGATGTGCAGTGGAAAGCAGAGTGGGGAACAGGGTATGAAGCGGGCTGTAAACTGTCAAGAAGTAGAGCTGAACGTGTTAGTGCAGCGCATTGAGTCTGGTGCCTTTAGTATGGAACACACAAATTTCTAATCCAAGTTTAGGCAGCAAGTAGTGTGATGGCTCATGGTTGACCACTAGGACACCCCATGGACCACACGAATAAGGGCTCTAAGTGCCCCTGAGTGCTGCATCTAATGAAGCATTAAGGAAGACACATCATTACCACTTATCCCCATCACTTGGCTTTGGAAGCTTTAGAAAACATGGTTTGACTTGGGGGCAGGGGGGAACTTATTTTTTCTATGTGTTTTCATGATTCCTGAGTATAAGTAATTCTGCCTTAGTGTATTATACATAGTAGCCTCTATAGCACGTACCAGGAATATATTATCACACCTCTTACTTTTACAGGTGGCCGATTCCCAATAAGAAGAAATGTGATGTCCGTCCCCGTCGGCAGCGAAAAAGAATCTCAGGACAGGTAATTAATATTTATATTAATTACTGATAACACTCAGGCTAGACATGAGCTCTAGACCTGCAGAGGTGTGATCACATGTCCCTGTCACATGACCATACATGGATTTTCTATGTGTATCTTCTATAGATGCTTCTAGTATTACTAAACTAGATTTTTGGGTACAGAGGCGCTAGGAGGATTCCTCTCCTTAAGCTCTGCTCATAAAGTCAGGGCTCCCCTTTATATATTCCATAGGATGGGCTTTTTATGCTTCTTTTGCACCATATACGTATAATGACTAAGATTTAAGGAGGGACAATCCAAAAGGTTTTCACTGCTGGAGATCAGTGGGGTCGATGTACCAGTTTTGCATGCTAATTTTCCTGGCATACACAAATGACAAACATAGCTTATCAGGGTTGTAGTATGGAACTGAGAGGCCACCCGTTAACATGGAACTGCGTAGTAGGGGGCTAGAGCTACGGAGTAATTAAGTGCATTGGACTTCATGCTAGGAGAGTAAAGGCAGCAGTGTGTATTCACATAGGACTGCATTTTAGGTTGGTCGCAGGCTCAGATACATTACTGGGTTTTATGCGGCTCAAGGCACAGGAGTAATTCTAAAGACTGGCTAATTGGCTTTTTTGGTGGTGGGATAGGAGTCATGTATTTTTATAGAACATATTTTTGGTTGTGGAGACAGGATCAGTGTATTTACATCACTTCATACTAGAGGCCCACCCCTCAGCTGTGGTCATGCAACGATGATGCAGAGCGGTGGACCTGGCATGTTAAACAGCAGAGTTGGGACACAGTGGTTATGAAGTGGGGAGGCTGTAAACGTACAGAATTAAAGCTGAACTGTGTTAGTGCAGCAACAGCTGATCTGGTTTGGTCTTAAGTATGGAAACTGAGAAGTCAACCGTTTACATGGAACTGCAATTGTAGTAGGCTAGCTCCAAAGTAATGTAAGTGCATTGGACTTCCATGCTAGGAGAATAAAAGGGCAGCAGTGATGTATTCCCATAGGACTGCATTTTAGGTTGCGCGCTCAGGAGTAATTATGTACCGGACTGTGGTTTCATGTGGCCTAGGCACGAGGTAATTCTTAGATTGGTCTAATTGCTTTTTTGTAGTGGGATAGAGTCATTTATTTATAATAGACTTTATATTGGGGTTTTGAGAGACAGGATCATGTATTTACATCAATTGATACTCACCCACCCCTCGCTGTAGTCATGCAACAATGATGCAGAGCTGTGGATTTGCAGTGGAAAAGCAGAGTTTGGACACATGGTTATGAAGCGGGGGCTGTATACTGTACAAAGTAGAGCTGAAACCGTGTTATTGCAGGGTTTATTGAGTCTGGTGGGCCTTACGTATGGAAACACAAAATTTCTTAATCCAAAGTTTAGGCAGCAATTATGTGGATGGCTCATGGTTGACCACTACGGGACACCCACCCTGGACCCACAATAATAAGGGCTCTAAAGTGCCCCTGAGTGCTTGCATCTGAATGAGCATTAAAGGAAACATCATACCCACTTATCCCCATCATTGCTTTGGAAGCTTAAAAACATGTTGGACTTGGGGAGCGGGGGCACTTATTTATTCTAGTGTGGTTTTCATGATTCCTGAGATAAGTAATTCTGCCTTGGTATTTACCTAGTAGCCTCTATAGCATGCCAGGAACATATTATCACACCTCTTCTTTTTACAGGTGGCCGATTCCCATAAGAAGAAATGTGATGCCGTCCCCGTCGGCCAGCGAAAAAGAATCTCAGGACAGTGTATTTAATATTTATATTAATTACTGGATAACACTCAGGCTAGACATGACTCTAGCCTGCAGAGGTGTGATCACATGTCCTGTCACATGACCATACATGGATTTTCTATGTGTATCTTCTATAGATGCTTCTAGTATTACTAAACTAGATTTTGGGTACAGAGGCGAGGAGGATGTCTGCTCCTTAAGCTCTGCTCATAAAGTCAGGGCTCCCCTTTATATATTCCATAGGATGGGCTTTTATGCTTTTGCACCATTCTACGTAGAATGACTAATGTTTAAGGAGGGATCATCCAAAAGGTTTTCCCACTGCTTGGGATCATGGGTCGATGTACCAGGTTTTGCATGCTAATTTTCTGGCATACAAATATGTACAACTTAGCTTATCAGGGTGTAGTATGGAAACTGAGACAAACGTTTACTGGAAACTGCGTATAGGGTGCCTAAGAGTCCAGGAGTAATGTAAGTGCATGGTGACTTCATGCTAGGAGAATAAAGGGCAGCAGTGATTATTCACATAGGACTGCATTTAGGTTGCAGCTCAGGAGTACATTACTGGTTTTGCGGTCAGGCACAGGAGTAATTTCCTTAAGACTGGGCTAATGCTTTTTTTGTGGTGGGATAGGAGTCATTATTTTTATAGAATATACATATTTTGGTGTGAGAGACAGGATCAGTGTATTTACATCACTTCATACTTAGGACCCACCCCTCAGCTGTGGTCATGCAACGATGATGCAGAGCTGTGGACGTCAGTGAAACAGCATAGTTTGGTACACATGGTGAATGGGGGCTGTAAAAAAAAAAAAAAAAATAAT
>CM033641.1:291559163-291657007 GCA_019512145.1 Engystomops pustulosus | reverse complement strand
ATTTATATAGGACTGTATATTTTGGGGATTGAGAGACAGGATCAGGGTATTTACATCACTTCATACTCAGGCCCACCCCTCAGCTGTGGACATGCAACAATGATGCAGAGCTGTGGATGTGCAGTGGAAAAGCAGAGTTGGGACACATGGTTATGAAGCGGGGCTGTAACTGTACAGAAGTAGAGCTGAACCGTGTGGTGCAGATGCAGCGATTGATGAGTCTGGTGGGCCTTTAGTATGGAAACACAAAATTTCTTAATCCAAAGTTAGGCAGCAAGTATGTGATGGCTCATGGTTGACCACTAGGACACCCATGGACCACAAAGAATAAGGGCTCTAAAGTGCCCCTGAGTGCTGCATCTGAATGAAGCATTAAGGAAAGACATCATTACCACTTATCCCCATCATTGGCTTTGGAAGCTTTAGAAAACATGGTTTGACTTGGGGGCAGGGGGAACTTATTTATTCTAGTGTTTTCATGATTCCTGAGATAAGTAATTCTGCCCTTAGTGTATTATACATAGTAGCCTCTATAGCATGTACCAGGAACATATTTCACACCTCTTACTTTTTACAGGTGGCCGATTCCCAATAAGAAGAAATGTGATGTCCGTCCCCATCGGCAGCGAAAAAGAATCTCAGGACAGGTAATTAATATTTATATTAATTACTGATAACACTCAGGCTAGACATGAGCTCTAGACCTGCAGAGGTGTGATTCAATGTCCTGTCACATGACCATACATGGATTTCTATGTGTATTTCTATAGATGCTTCTAGTATTACTAAACTAGATTTGGGTACAGAGGCGAGGATGATGTTGCTCCTAAGCTCTGCTCTATAAAGTCAGGGCTCCCCTTTATATATTCCATAGGAAAGGCTTTTTATGGCTTCTTTTGCACCATTTACGTAGAATTGAACTAGATGTAGGGGGACATCCAAAAGGTTTTGCACTGCTTGGAGATCATGGGGTGATTTAAAAAAGCAATTAGCCCAGTCTTAAGAAATTACTCCTGTGCCTTGAGCCGCATAAAACCCAGTAATGTACTTCTGAGCCTGCAACCTAAAATGCAGTCCTATGTGAATACATCACTGCTGCCCTTTATTCTCCTAGCATGAAGTCCAATGCACTTACATTACTCTTGTAGCTCTAGCCCCCTACTACGCAGTTCCATGTAAACGGTTGCCTCTCAGTTTCCATACTACACCCTGATAAGCTAAGTTTGTCATATTTTGTATGCCAGAAAATTAGCATGCAAAACCTGGTACATTGACCCCACTGATCTCCAAGCAGTGGAAAACCTTTTGGATGTCCCTCCTTAAATCTTAGTTCATTCTACGTATAATGGTGCAAAAGAGTATAAAAAGCCCATCCTATGGAATATATAAAGGGGAGCCCTGACTTTATAAGCAGAGCTTAAGGAGCAGACATCCTCCTCGCCTCTGTACCCAAAATCTAGTTTAGTAAAACTAGAAGCATCTATAGAACATACACATAGAAAATCCATGTATCGTCATGTGACAGGGACATATGATCACACCTCTGCAGGTCTAGAGCTCATGTCTAGCCTGAGTGTTATTAGTAATTAATATAAATATTAATTACCTGTCCTGAGATTCTTTTTCGCTGCCGACGGGGACGGACATCACATTTCTTCTTATTGGGAATCGGCCACCTGTAAAAAGTAAGAGGTGTGATAATATGTTCCTGGTACATGCTATAGAGGCTACTATGTATAATACACTAAGGGCAGAATTACTTATATCGGAATCATGAAAACAAGAATAAATAAGTTCCCCCCTGCCCCCAAGTCAAACCATGTTTTTTAAAGCTTCCAAAGCCAATGATGGGGATAAGTGGTAATGATGTGTCTTCCTTTATTCTTCATTCAGATGCAGTATTCTTATGGTACATGGGTGTCCTAGTACAATGTACGTACATTACTCCCGACCCTTCAATCTAAAATGCAGTACCATGTGAATACATTATTGCTGCCCTCTCCAGCCTCCAAGCATGATTTCCTATATAATTACATTACTCCTGTACCTCCAGCCCCCTACTATGCTGTTCCTTTGAAAAGCATCACCCCGCTCAGGCAGTATAGGAGCAGGAGACGCTGGGGGTACTATAAGAGGGGGAACAGCTGGGAGCACAATAAGAGGCGGGTACAAATAGTGAAAAAGTGAAAAAATCCAAATTTGAAAAAGTGATCAAAAGATCGTATGGTCCCCTAAAAATGACAGCTTACACAGTAGCATGAAACAGTTATTGGTCTCAGAATATGGTAAAATGGAGAAAATATTTTGGTACATAAGATTTTCTTTATTTTTAAGTCTACTAAAACATATTAAAGCCTATATAACTTTGGTATTTCTGTGATCGGACCAACCTGAAGCACCGAGTCAAATGTTAAAATAAAGAGCTGATAAGAGAATGGTGCAAATGCAATTTTTTTAATCAATTTCATTCAATTTGGATTTTTTTTCCAACTTCCCAGTACAGAACCTTTTATTTGTTGATGCACCAATAAGCACTACCTCACCCCTTTAGGTGCAAAGTTTTCTAGAGCGTCAGACAAAAAGCAACCATGACACAAAAGTGGCGCAAACACTTAATAAATACATGTGGAAACACAAAAGACCCTTTTTAGTGCAAACTTAGACAAAAAACTGGAAACACACAACGAAAAAATGGCCGTGACCTTAAAGAGGATCTGTCAGGACGATTTGGACACTAAACCACCCACGCTAAAACACTAGTCCCAAATCACCCTGACAGGTTCTCTTTTAGAAGTTAATGATGCCGCTTTTGATGTTTTTGTATGGTTAATCTTGAGCTTGTTATCAAAGAGACCATAGCACATTTTATGCATAAGTAAAGAAGAAGATCCCTGCCTTTAAAATTAGAGTTAGGAGTGGAAAGATTACTCACCATTATCCCTGAGACTTTTTCTTTTTTGGTTCCAGCACTCTTCAGGTCGAACTCTACAGGTCCTAAAGACCCCAAGCACCCGAGCCAGCTGGGCGGGGCTCCAAAATCTTGCCCCTGATTGTCAGTTTAGGATCTTGGACCACAAGCTACGGCATAATTAGGACATTATGCGTCATGTGTATCCTGTTAATTTTTTTATCTCTTAGGGAGCTTTCACATTATGTGTTGCGTCGCATTTTTTGATGCATTCCAAGGGCTTCAGCCTTGATCACCTGATGCTGAGGTTGCGTTGCGTTTTAGCAGATGCAGTTGAAAAGCAATGTAACATCAACATGTGATCAGGTTGAAGTCTTTGACATGCATCAAAAATGGATTTAAAAACGCCACACAGCGCATCGTGTGAAAGTGCCCTCAAGGATTGGCATTGGCTGGTATTAGCCACTGGACTTAAGTAGGCATTGAAATCAAATTCCTTGTGTTCTCCTGTCCATAGCAGCCTGGAGTATAATAGCGACTGCTAGATACAGCACAACATTCCAAGCCACTGTGATGTCACAGCTAAATGACATCATCATGGAACACTTCTGTCCATAGCAGCCTGGAGTATCATAGTGACTGCTAGATACAGCACAACATTCCAAGCAACTGTGATGTCACAGCTAAATGACATCATCATGGAACACTAACCCAATAATTTACTGAAGACAATTATAGTAGATAAAATAATATATATAAAAATAAAAATTAAATATACTGGTCTCACATTTAAGTCATCTGTATTTGGGAATGAGCTATTGTATGTAGTGGGTGTATTATATTTATTATGAACAATTAATCACATAAAAGACACCTGGATGAATATAATTAACATATAAAATACCATTTACAGTTGACTTTATGTATATTGTTCAGTATGTATAAAATATGTGAATTTTTTTTAATCTCATTTACTCAAATACTTTAAATTCCAGGTTTTCAGCATTAGGTCATAAGTTACATCATGGACTCTCATGTACAGTATATGTTCCCATTCCCATAGAATATTTAACACTACATATTTGTTTTGTGTTGTTATGGAACATACACATATTCTTTATATTAATAATTTGCTCTTGGAATTTTTTTTCACATTATTATTGGTCACATTTCACTATACATATACACTGTGTAGGTGTCATAGGTCTCTTACAGCATTGTTGAGATGAATAGTTTTAAAAGCTCTGTACAAAGAAAATATAAAAATTTACTATGGATTTTAAGTAAGGAGTGAATAATAGAAACAAAAAAAAACTAAAAACAGCTGTGACCTTAACGAGTTAATGATTCCCCTTTTGAGTCATTAGTAGGGGAAATCTAGATATATTATAGTCCATGTTATCCATAGTTAAAGAAGACCCTTGACTTTAAAATTAAAGAGTTAGGAAATGAAAGATTACTCAACATTGTCCCAGGTACTTTCTCTTCTTCAGGTCTTGCTCTTCCCTCTTCTGGTCCTGAAAAGACTGTAGTGGCTGCATGCAATGGTTTATATAGTCAGGTGGGCGGGGCTAAAGAAGCTTTCCTGTGATTGGTCAGTTTAGGTTGCCATGGTTACAATATGTTTCTTTTTTTTGGTCATGATTGATTTGTGAGATAAGCTAATATTGCTATAAGACTTCAGCTAGCATTGAAAATAAACTCCCAGTGGCATAGCAACGTAACTAAGGCCTTTGTAAAATTATCCACACAAAAATGACTTGTCTTTCTGTATAACTTTTAGCATTAATTTGCTTAATAGTGGCCACTTGATATAGCACCACATTCTAACCAATAGTGATGTCATAGCTAAATGACATCTTCATGGAACACTAACCTCAAGCTGATCAGCTGCTATCAGTTTACTTAACAAAAGAGTAATGTGCATTGATACAAAGAAAAAGATACATAATTTGAAAATCTAATTAGAGGACTAATTACCTAATGCCAGTGTCCTTTTTTGGACAATGTAAAATTTTAATAAAAAAATAAAGTTTTTTTTAAAAGAAATTAAGTCTAAAAAAAAGTAAAAGAAAAAAAAAACTACCGTTGCCCACCCCTTAAAAAAAAAATAAAAGACACATATTTTACACTTTCACACCCGTACAAAACCAGGCTACATAACTATAGTAGTATTCATACCTTTAAGCTAAAAGAATACATTTTTAATGTCATTTAAGCAGAATATTTTTATTAGATAAAAACGTCAGATTTACATTCTTTTTTAAATATGCTGCACAGAAAGAGTTAATAAAAGTTCACCAGTAGGATATATAAAATCCAAAATTGTGTTATTAAAAACTACATTTTGTCACGAAAAAACAAGCTCACATACACCTATAGTGACAGAAAAATAAAGAAAAGTTATAGTTTGTAGAAGGAATTGACGGAAAAATTTTTTAAAATTGTCAGGTCATTAACGTGGAAAACAGATGCAGAGATAAGGGGTTAAGGACATCCTGGTACCATTTAATATTCCTGAAAAATATGTTAGTTTTGAAAAAGAATGCTATCACGCCATTTTCTTACAGTCTTTGCATTTACGGCTTTCGCTGTGATGTCCAAATGACTCATCCCCTTTATTCTTTAGATCAGTGACTTCCTTGAAATAACAAGTTTATACAGTTTATGTTTTAAGACCCCTAACCCCCTTAATACCGCAGACCTTTTCCGTTGCTCCATTTCCATTTTGCTGCATCCTTGTAAATGTCAGTACTTTGTTTTGTCTATATCTGAAGAGCCATATGGGAGCTTGTTTTCATGAGACATAATGTAGCACCATTTAATAAGTGCAATTTTGGTTCACTATGGTCTTATAGACTCCACATTTCTATAGTTTGTTTTTAATGCTTTCATATCTTTACAAGAACTAAAAATATGTTGGAAAAGGCACATGTCTGGCTAAGGTTAAGAAAGTATTTCTGCAGCACTCAAGGTTCCTAAGAGCACAGTGACCTCCATAAGGTTTTTCTTTACCGCCATATTCCAACCTCCGACGAGCTGAGGTTATCCTTGATACCATATTGGGAGCTATACAACCTTTTTATCACTTTATTTTTTAAAAAATACATGATTCTTTGCATTGTCAAACCACTATTTTTTTATGGGCGAACAAAGCTGTGTTAGGGTCATTTTTTTAGGACAAACTAACATTTTCATTAATACCTTTAAGGAAACTGTATTACCTTTTCAAGTGTTTTTATCACAATGAGGTTATCTGTTGTAGGGCATTACATATTATGGAGGTCCTGTTATATCTGTGCAGGGCACTACATACAGTGGGGATAGAAAGTATTCAGACCCTTTTAGAAATTTTCACTCTTTGGTTCCTTGCAGCCAATTAGTAAGAAAAGCTCTTTTTTCTGCTCATTAACCCCTTAACGCTGAAGCCACTTTTCACCTTCCTGACACGGCCCATTTTTTAAAATCTAACATGTGTCTATTTAAGTGGTTATAACTTTGGAACGCTTTAACATATCCAGTTGATTTTGAGATTGTTTTTTTGTGACACATTGTACTTCATGTTGGTCGAGAAATTTAATCAATATATTTAGTATTTATTTATGAAATAAATGGAAATTTGCCAAAAATTTAGAAAAAAACAATGTTTCCAAAATTCAGAATTTTCTACTTTTTGGAAAGTTAGTCATATCACTAAAATAACTTGATAACTAACATTTTCCATATGTCTGCTTTAATTTGGCAACATTTTTCAAACATCTTTTCCTTTTTTTAGGATGCTAGGAGGCTTATAACTTTAGGTGCAATTTTTCAGATTTTCACACAAATCATCAAAACCTACTTTTGGAGGGTCAGTTTAGTTAGAAGTGACTTTATAAGGCCTACATGACAGAAAACCCCAACAAATGACACCATTTTAGAAACTACACCCCTCAAAATATTCAAAACAACCTTTGGGAATTTTATTAACCCTTTGAGCGTTTCATGAGGGTGAAAGATAAATGAAAGTGAAATTACAGAAATGGAATTTTATCTTACTATAGATTCATTGAACACTAAAATTTGCACCTTCACAATGGGTTAAAAAGGAAAATGCATTTTACAATGTTGAGGGCAATTCCTCCTGAGTATGCCAATACCCATTTTGTCACTGTACCCTGCTGTACGGGCTCAGGGGGGCACTTGGAATGGAAAGAGCGTTGTTTCGCTTTTGCAGGGCAAATATGGCTGAAAAAGTTTTCATGTGTCAGGATGCATTTGGAGAGCCATAGTGGTACCAAAACTGAGGAAAGCCCCAACAAGAGACACCATTCTGGAAAGTACACCCCTTGGAGAGTTTAGCAAGGTGTAATTTGTGTAGTTGCCCCAACAGGTGTTTGATTCAATTAGGCCCCAAAAGGGAAAAAAGGTGAAAATGTTCTCAAATAAGTCACTTTTACCCCAAATTTTTGTAAGCCACAAGGGATAAAAGATGAAACAACCCCATAAATGTGTAAAACTATTTCTCCTAAGCACAGAATTGCACCACTTTTGCATATAAAGTGTTGCATGGGTACACAGTAGAGCTCAGAAGGGAAAGAGGGGCTTTGGCCTTTTAGAAGCCAGATTTGACAATCATCCTTTGTGTCAGGATGCATTTGGAGAGCCCTAGTGGTACCAAAACAGAGGGGAACCCCAACAAATGTCACCATTTTGGAAAGTGCACCCTTTGGTAAGATTTAGCCAAGGTGTAATATGTGTATTTTCCCCACAGTGTTTTCTTCTTCAATAGGTCCCTAAAAGGAAAAAAGATGAACATTTTCCAAAAAGGTCACTTTTTACGCTATTTTTGTATCCATAAGCCATTAAAGAATGAAACCACCCCAAAAAATGTGTACTAAGCATTTCTCCCGAGATAAAATTGCCCCACACTGCAAATAAAATGTTGATGGGTACACAGTGAAGCTCAAAGGGAAAGAGGGGCGTTGGCCTTTTATAAGCCCGTCATTGTCCCCCTATTTTTTATAGCCACAAGGATAAAAAAAATGTAATACTCCCAAATGTGTAAACTATTTCCTCGAGTTGAATACCCCACATGTGTTTAAAATGTTGTATGGGCGCACAGTAAAGAAGGGGGAGGTTTGCCTTTTAGAGCAGCCAAATTTTACAGAAATGTTTGACATGCATTTGGAGAACCCTAGTGGTATAAAACAAGATAAGAATCCGAAAAGTGACCCTAACTCTTTGAATGCACACCCCTTAGAGAATTTTTGCAATGTGTAATAATGTGTATTTGGGCCTCTACAGTGAATATCCAATTAGGCACCTAAACATTAAAATGGTGAAAATTTCCCTATAAATGTCACTTTAAACTCCTAATTTTTTGTAAGCCACAAGGAAATATATTAATAAACCCGAAAAGGTGTAAAACTATTTCTCCGATTGTAGAAGTACACCCACATGTGCATAAAAATGCTTTATGGACGCACAGTAGAGGAAAAGAGGGATGTTTGCTTTAGAGGCTAATTTAATAGAAATCCTTAATATGTTTCAGGATACATTAAGACTGTACGGTGGTACCGAAAAAACAGAGAAACCGAAAGGACCCTAATTGTTGAATGTACACCCTTGGGGAATTATGCAAGGTATAATGGGTGTAGTGTATTACATTGGTGAAATAGCATTAACATACAGGTGGTTTCCAAATACGATGTGCATATGGAGTCCAAGAGGAAATTGCAATTATTTCTTTGGAAAGTTCATGCCCTTATGTGGCGCCCCTTATGAAAAATGGAGGGGTAAGGGAGCACGACATAACAGTTGTTACAATTATCATTTTACTGAATTCACAACAGTTGGGCGTGATTGTGAATGTGTTGCGTATAAGGAGGTGGAATATACCAGGGGACCAACTAACTTTTGTCACCTCGTGAGGTGTCGCAGGTCTCTTAGGTGTATTTAGTTCCATCCAAACTCCTTTTTCTTGTGTGAAACAGACTCTTATTGAGTCCTACCTATAAGAAGCAGATTCACCGGAAAATGCTGTCCTGCATGGGCAAATACAGGAACATCTAACCAGAGTCAGGCCGGCTCCAGGTTTCAGTAGGCCCCTGGCGACAGTGCTTCAGTGGGCCCCTTTGCAGTGCCGCATTAAAAATTCAAAAACTAAAATGGTCTCCTATTCCCTGAAATATTCCCCATTTATCATCCCAAACATCCGTGTCACGGTCAGGGCAGTTTTGAGTCATTTACCAACAGGGCGAACCAAAAATGTGTACCGCCTCGTCTCTGACAAGTAATAAACTAGAAACTGAAACTCCAGCTGCTGCAAGAACCTCATAATACACACTTCAGCTGCTGCAGAACCTCATATACACACACAACTGCCAAAACCTCATAATGCACACTCAGCTCGTGCGGACTCATACATACACATCACTGCTGCTGCAGAACCTCATAATACACACCTCAACACTGCAGAGCCTCATAATACCACCTCAGCTGCTGCGGAATTCATAATACACATCACTGTGCTGCTGCAGAACCGCCTCATAATACACACTATACTGCGCGAACTCATAATACACTCCACTGATCTGCAGAACCTCATAATCACAACCTCAACACTGCAGAAGCCATAATACACACCTCAGCTGCTGCGATTTCATACACACACTGCTGCTGCAGAACTTCATTATACACACCTTAGCAGCTGCGAACCTCATAATACACATCACTGCTGCTGCAAATCTCATAATCCACCTTGCTGCACGAACCTCATAATACCATCACTGCTGCTGAGACCTCCTAATACACAACATCACCTCAGCTGCTGCAGAACTCATTCTACACCTCAGTCTGCAAACCTCATAAATACACACCCTGAGCTTCTGCGGAACCTCATAATACACACCTGAGCTGCTGCGGAACCTAATAATCAAAACTTTGCTGCTGCGGAACACTCATAATCCCTACCTCATCTGCTGTGTACCTCATACTACACATCACGTGACACGAACCCTCTCTGCTTCTCATGTATATTTGGATGATTCATATCATCACACATCCACACATGCAGCAAGACATATATAAAGGCAAGAGCGAAATACTGCATACAGCTACAGATATCATGCAGACGCTACAGTACATACTACAGCTACATATACATCAACAGCTACAGATAATACATGCAGACAGCTACATTATACATGCAGCCAGCTCAGATATACATGCAGTCAGCTACAGATTACATGCAACAGCTTGATAACATACAGCAGCTACGGATATACATGCAGACAGCTACAGATATACATCAGACATCTACGGATATACATGCAGACAGCTACAATATATCCTGCAGACAATACTACGGATATACATCAGACCTACGGATATACATGCAGACAGCTACGTAATACATGACACAGCTACTATAATGCAGACAGCTACGGATACATACAATACAGCAACAGATATCATGCAGACAGCGGATATAAATCTGCAGACAGCTACAGATCTACAGCCAGCTACAGATATACATGCAGCACTACCGATATACATGCAGACAATCTAACCAGATATTACATGCAGACAGCTACGATATACGACTGCAGAAAAGAACAGCTACAATACATGCAAGCTACAGATCCTGCATACAGCTCCAATACATGAGACAGCTACAGATATATACATACAGCTACGATATCATGCAGACAGCTACGGATATACATGCAGACAGCTACAGATTACATGCAGACACTACGATTACATGCAGTCAGCTACAGATATACATGCCATACAGTCTACAGATCATGCAATACAGCTACAGATTACATGCAGACAGCTACAGACTCATACATCTCACCAGATATTACTGCATACCAGCTACGGATATACATGCCGCAGCCAGACAGCTACAGATATCATGCAGACAGCTACAGATATACATGCAGACAGCTACAGATACATGCATACAGCCAGAATATCCATGCAGACGCTAGATACTACATACAGCTACGATATACATGCAGACACTTACGGATATACATGCAACAGCTACAGATTAGCATGCAGACACTACAGATTACATGCAGTCAGCTACAGATATACAATGCAACATCTACAGATCACATAACATACATGCAACTACAGATATACATGCAGACAGCTACAGATATACATGCAGTCAGCTACAGATATACATGCAGACAGCTACAGATATACCTCATAATGCACACCTCAGCTGCTGCGGAATCTCATAATACACATCACTGCTGCTGCAGAACCTCATATACATCACACTCTAACTGCAGAGCCTCATAATACACACCCAGCTTGCTCGGAATTTCATAATACACATCACTATCACTGCTGCTGCAGAACCTCATATATCACACCTTAGCTGTGTGCGGAACCTCATAATACCATCACTGCTGCGCAGCAGACCTCATATACACACCTCAACACTGCAGAGCCTCCTATACACACCAGCAGCTGCGGATTTCATAATACACATCACGCTGCTGCAGAACTTCATTATACACACCTTAGCAGCTGCTGGAACTCATAATTACACTCACTGGCTGCGAGCAATGCTTCATAATACACACCTTAGCTGCAGCGGAACCTCAAATACACATCACTGCTGCGGCAGAACCTCCTAAATACACACCTCAGCTGCTGCAGACCTCATGCTACACACCTCAGCTTCTGCAGAACCTCATATACACACCTGAGCTTCTGCGGAAACCCTCATATACACACCGAGCTGCTGCGGAAACCTCATAATGCAAAACTTTGCTGCTGCGGAACCTCATATACCTACCTCATCTGCTGTGTACCCTCATACTACACTATCTCTGACACAGAACCCTCTCTCTGCTTCTCATGTATATTGTGGATGATATCTAATCATTCACACATCCACACATGCAGCAAGACATATATAAAGGCAGAGAGCTAACAGATACATGCATACATCTACAGATACATGCAGACAGCTACAGATCCTCATACAGACTACGATACAGCAGACAGCTAACAGCTAATACATGCAGACAGCTACAGATATACATGCAGACAGCTACAATATACATGCAGTCAGCTACAGATATACATGCAGACAGCTATGGATATGGCAAATACAAGCCACAGCTACATGAAACATGACAGAACACTATCAGAATATACACTCAGACATACTACGCATCTACGATGCAGACATCTACGGATATACATGCAGACAGCTACGGATATACATGCAGACAGCTACGTATACATGCACATACAGAACAGTGCAACAGCTACAGATATACATGCACAGCTACGGATATACATGCAGACAGCAACAGATATACATGCAGACAGCTACGGTATAAATGCAGACAGCTCAGATATACATGCAACAGCTACAGATATACATGCAGTAGCTACAGATATACATGCAGACAGCTACAGATATACATGCAGACAGCTACGGATATACATAGACAGCTACAGATTCATGAAGACAGCTACAATACATCATACGCTACAGATATCATCAGACAGCTAGGCAGATACATACATACAGCCTCAGATATACATGAAGACAGCTACGGATATACATGCAGACAGCTACAGATTATCATGCAGACAGCTACAGATATACATGCAGTCAGCTACAGATATACATGCAGACAGCTACAGATACGCATACAGCTACAGATATAGCATGCATAGAACAGCTACAGATACATGCATACACGTACAGATATACATGCAGACAGCTACGGATATACATGCGCCGACAGCTCGATTATCAGCAGACGCCAGATACATGCAACACGCTCAGATACAGTGCATACAGCTACAATATGCATGCATACGCTACAGATACTACATACACTCCAGATATACATGCAGACGCTACGGACATCAGTACATGCAACATTGCACAGATCAGTACATGCAAGACAGTACAGATTACATGCAGTACAGCTGCCAGATATACATCAGACAGTACAGATATACAGCAGACAGACGAGCGGAATACATGCAGACAGCTACAGATATACATGCAGACAGCTACGATATACATCAGTCCGCACAATTACAGAGACAAGCTACAGATATACATGCGACAGCTACGGATATACATGCAGACAGCTACGGATACTATCATGCCAATATAATCTACGGATTACATCGCAGACAGCTACGGATATACATGCAGACAGCTACAATATACATGCGACAGCTCTGATTACATGCAGACAGCTACGATATACATGCAGACAGCTACGGATACATGCAGACGCTAAGATATACATGCAGACAGCTACGAGATATACTACAGACAGCTTGGATTACATGGCTTACGCTACAATAATGACTGCAGAACAGCTACAGATACATAGATAGTACAGATATACATGCAGACAGCTACAGAAAGACATGGAGGCAAACACACACACACTGACAGACACGATCATGCAGACACACATGCAAGCAAACACATCATCACACATACAGTACACTCACTGTATGGATCAATACACACATCCATACAGTGTCACATACCATGTGGTGTCTGCAGCAGCCCTGGTATCACATGGAGGAGTCTTCAGGCTTCTCCTCCTCCTCCTCTTTCGTCCCGATCTCTGAGTCTGACAGATTTCTGCTGCTTTCCTGCAGCTCCGTGAAGAGAAGAAATCGGTGGGAGGTAGGAGGGGATTAACCCATAATGTGCTGCATCACACAGGCAGCTTGTAGCCCTCTGCTGTGCTGTGCCTTGTCCCAGAGGGGAGGAAAAACGGTGGCGGACACAGCTTCTCACAGGAAGTGAAGAGTGAAACATGTGCACAGTGTGCACAGCGTGTGTGGGCCCCCGGCAATCTCTCTGGGCCCCGGCACTTGCCCAGGTATGCCGGGTGCTGGAGCCGGGCCTGCCAGAGGTACCGGGGCCGCGTCCTTCTTGTCCCAATTGGTTTCCTAATATCTTCCTCTTGAAAACTGAGAAATGATACGGCAGGACCTGCACATTGGAACAGCTTGTAAGAGTTGTACAGCATAATCTTGTACGATGTGCGGCCAGCGCTTGTTGATACCTATCTTCGTTTTTCTTGTGGGAAATTATCGCCAAGGTGTGCTCTTATTCACCCTAGCGATGCCCATTGTGACGAATATTGCTGCTTTTGCTGGACCAAACGCGCACCAATAACAGCAAACATGGACAGAGGGGGGCAACACAAACCCTCTGAACCACAAGGCCAATTGGTGTGCTTCAGGAACAGCCGCCACTCTGCCCGAGCAGCGTGTCTACAGACATATGTGACCGTGTATTACTGACGTCATACAAAAATGTAAATTCCGCATGCTATTGGCTGTCTGCATTGATGAGCCAATAGCACGATCATGAACTGGGGGGAATGCAGTGGGGGACGGTAACCCTTCTTCCATGGGGCAGGATGGATGGCTTTCATCGGATCAGCCCCATCTTGCCCCGATCAATGTGTCTGAACGTGTTGGCAAGATCACTACCCGCCGCACGTTCTATACAATGCGCGTTGGGAATAGGCTATACAATCTTATTTTATTAAGCAAATTGAAGAAATAAGGGGTTATTTTTTAGCGAGACGAGATGCACTGTAAAAAAACCTTATTTTAGAGGGTTTTAGCTTATTGAAGATTTATTAACTGTTTTTCGGTGTGGAGGAATAATAACATCAATTCTTGTTTTTAGATTTTGCATTTTTGGGGCGGTCTGTTCACTGTAGCAAACAATAATATATATCTTTATTCTTCGGATACTACAGATATACGGTGTGATACACTCATTTATATAGTTTTATTTATATTTGTCCAATTTATTGAAGGAAAACTAGAATGAAAAAATTGCATTTGTTTAGTATTGCCATTTTATAGCAGCATAAACTATAGTATTTTTGGTTGACGGAGCTGGTTGTGAGCTTATTTTTGCGTGACAAGTTGTCTTTCAGTGGTATCATTAGGCGCGGTGAACGTTTTTCTGATCACTTTTTAGAATTTTTGTAAGCAATTGATAAAATAGTTTTAATTATTTGGCACGTGCATTTGGTTTTTTTTTTTTACCACGTTCACCTAGAGGTCCAATTATGATTATGAGTTTATTGTACAGATTGTTACGGACGCAGCGTACCAATAAGTGGGGGGTTTTTGTGATTTAGTGTTTTTTACTACTTTATTACTTGGTGACAGGGAAATGTGGTGTTTGGGGGGACTTTCACGTTTGTATTATTATTTTTATTTTAAAAACCTATTATTGTTTTACTTTTTTTTACATTTACTGACCCTTAGCTTGAACAAGTGTACTTCTGAAACTTGTTCAAGCCATTTACAGGTTACACAGTGCAATACAGATGCTGCGCAAGAACCCAGTGTCTTACAGCCGGGTCCTGGCCTGAGGCACCGGAACCCCGCTTCCGGACTCAGATCCTCTGCTCACCGCCCCGTGGCACATAGTCGGGCTGCGATAGGAGCGCCGCGGGGGGTCCGATTCACCCTAATTAGATTAATGCCTCTGACACGCCGCGGTCAGCGCGACCGCGGCGTGTTAAGGAGGTAACACGCGTAATCGGAGAAATATCTCGATTCGCGGGTGTAGAGGCAGGTGTCGCTATAATATAGGAGCCGGCGGCCAGACGCTTGACGTAATAATATTGCATTTTGCGGGACGCAGCCATCCCGCAGCGGATGACATGAGTAATCTATTACGTCAAATGTCGGGATGGGGTTAATGTGAAACACTCAGTCACCCATCCTGAAAAAAACTTGAATGTCAGATATTTTGTGTAATACTACAATTAAACTCAATCATCTGTTTAGGAAATGCGGGAAGAAAGATATATAACCATGGTGATAAGTATTCACGCCCCTGGTGGATATGTATTCATCCCTGGTGATAATGAAATTCAGAGCCCCTGGTGTAATTAATTCAGCCCCTGTTGATTAAGTACTAACTCAGCCCCTGTGATAAACTATTCCACGCCTGGTGTGATAAGTAATCAGCCAACCGGTATAAGTATTCAGCCCTAGTGGATAAGTATTCAGTCCCCTGGTGATAAGTATTCACCCGTGGTATAAGTCTATACATGTCCCTGTATAATATTCAAAATGCCCTGGTGATAAGTAATATCGGACCCCCGTGATACGATAATATCAGCAACGGTGATCAGTGTTCAGCCCCTGGTGGGGATAAGTATTCATCAACCACCGGTTATAGTATACGAGCCCCCGGTGATAAGATAATACATCCCCCGGTATAACGTATTCATACCCCCCGGTGATACTTATTCATCCCCGATGATAGTCTTCAGGTCCGCGGTGATAAGTATTCAGCCTCCGTTGATAGTATTCGCCCCCGGTGATAAGTATTCAGCCCCTAGTTGATAATAATTGCCGAATCCCTGGTGATAAGTATTCATCCTCTGGCTGATAAGTATTAAAGGAGGGGGGGAAAAAAAAGGGGAAAAAAGGGGAAAAAAAAAAAAAGGAGGAGGGGGGAAAAAGAAGAAAAAAAGGGAAAGAAAAAAAAAAAAGAAAAAGGGGAAAAAAAAAAAGGGAAAGGAAAAAAGGAAGGGGGGGGGGAGAGGGAAGGGGGAGGAGGGAGGAAAGGGGAAAGGAGGGGGAGAAAGAAAGAGGAATAAAAGGGGGCGGATAAAAGATGGAATAAAAGGAAAAAAGAAAAGAAGGGAAGGGGGGAGAAGATCGAAATAAAGAAAGAAAAAGAGAGGGGGAACAGTAAGACAAGCCGAGGAAAAGAGGGGGAAGGGAAAAGAAGGGAAGGAAAGGGGAAACAAAAGAGGAGGGGGAAAAAGAAGATATAAAAGAAAGTTCTGCGGAGAGAACAGCTGACAAGAAGACGGAAAAGAGAAAAAGGTACAGAAAAGACGAGGCAGACAAAAGGAGGAGGAGAAGAACGAGGAGAAAGGGAAATGCGGAGCGAGAAAAGGGGAAAAGAAAGGGGGGAAATACGGGGAGGGAAAGAGGTGGAAACGGAGAAAGAGGAATGGGGTGGCAAAAAAAAAGAAAGAAAAGAAAAAGAGAAAAAGAAAGGAAAAAAATTGGGGTGATCAAGGGTATGAGAAGGGAGGGCGGGTCAAGGGGAAAAAAAGGGAAATAAAAAAAAAAAAGGGATAGGGGGGGGGGGGAGGGCAAAAAAAGGACGGAGGAAAAAAGGGGAGAAAAAAAGAGGGGGGAAAAGGGGACGGGGGAAAGGGGAAAGGGTAGGGGAAATAAGGCGAAGGGAAAAAAAAAAAAAAGTAAAAAAACAAAAAGAAAAAAGAGAGTGAAAAAAAAGAACAAAAGAAGAAGAATGGGGGCAGGAGACGGGAAAAACAAAAAAGAAGAGGAAGAAAAAAAGGGGAAGGTAAGGAAATGAAAAAAGGGAAGGGGGGAAAAGGGGAAGAAAAAAATCGAAGAAGAAGAGAAAAGGCGGGGGGGGGAAGAAGAGAGAAAAAAGGGGGGAAACGGGGGCGAACCCGGAGAAGGGAAAGGGAAAAACAAAAAGGAAAAAAAAAAAAAAAAACGGGAAATTAAGGGGAAAAAAAACGGGGAAAAAAAAGAAGAAAAGGGGTGAAAAAAGGAGGCAACAGAAAAAGAAAAAGACGGAGGGAGAAACAAAGCAGGAAGGGAGAAAAAAAAAAAAGAAAAAAGAATATAAAAAAAAGGAAAAAATCGGACAGAAAAGAAAAAGAAAATGAAACAAGAAAAAATAAAATGGAAAAAAAAAAAAAAACAAAAATATACCAAAAAAAAAGAAAGAAAAAAGAAAAAAGGGGGGAGGAGAAGAAAATAAAAAGGAAGAGAGGCAGGAAAGAAAAAAAAAAAAGGAAAGGGGGGGGAAGGAGGAAACAGGAAGAGGGGGGAGAGGAAGGGATAAAAGAAAAAAAAAAAGGGGGGGCCCAAGCGACAAGAGGAAAAAGGAAAAGAAGGAAGAAAAGAAAAAAAAAAAAAAAAACAGGGGGGGAGGGAAAAAGAAAAAAAAGAAAAAACAAAGAGGAAAAAAAGAGGGAAACTGGGAAAGAAGGCAAGGGGGGAGAAAGGGGGGGGAGGGGGGGGAAGGGAGGTGGGAAAAAAAGAACGAGGAAAGGGGGGGGGGGGGAAAAAGGGGGGGGGAAAAGAAGACGAAGAAAGGAAAAGGTGGTCCGAGTCGCAAAAAAAAAAGAAAAGGGGTTGGGGGGGGCGGTAGGTATAAGAAGAGGGGGGGAAAGGGGGAGAAGGAAAATAAATGAGGCAAGATCGCAGGGGAAAACCACCCCGAAAAAGAGGGCATGGAAGGAAAGGAGAGAAGAAGGAAAACGAAGTAGGAAGCGGGGGGGGGGTACAAAGAGGAGAAGGGGGGGGGGAAAGAGAAAAAAATAGGCAAGGGGGGGGGGAGAAGGAAAAGGAGGGAAAGGGGGGTAAAAAAAAGAAAGGAAAGAAAGGGGGGGAAAGAAAGAAAAAAGAAGGAATGAGAGAAGGAATAACAAAATAAGGAAAAATTAAAGGATAAGGAGGGGGACCGAGGGGGGCAGAGAAGGGGGGGGGGAGCGGGGGGGGGGAGAAAGGGAAGGAGAGGGAGAAAGAAAGGGAAAAAAAAAGGAGAGGATAAATGATACACTAACAAGGGGAGGAAGGGGGAAATGGGGCGGGAAACATAAAAAGAAAAGAAAGAAAGGCGGGGAAGAATTGGATAAGGAAAGGGAAAGGGGAAAGTGAGAAAAGGTGGGGGAGGGATAGAAGGGGAAAAACAAAGAAGAGTATGTTGAAGATAAGAACGGGAGGAATGAACAGAACATAGGGACTGGCGGAAAAGGAGGGGGAGGGGAAAACAGAAGGGGAAAGAGAGGGGGAACTGAGAAAATAAGAACAAGACAAAGGAAAAAGAGGGGGGAAAGAAGAGGTAGAGGGGAGAGGGGGGAGTAAAAAAATAAGAAGAAGGAGAAAGAAGAGCGAGAAGAAAAAGAAGGGGAGAACAAGCGAAAGAAAAAAAAGGAGAGAGAAAGAGGGGTGTGGAATGCAAAAAGGGGGGAAAAGAGAAGGAAAGGGGAAAAAGGAAATAAGAAGTGAAGGCGGAAAGGGAGGAGGAGAAAAAGACGGAGAGGGAGGGATTGCAGGAAAGGAAAGTGCGTCGGAAAAAGGGAGGGGGGGGGGGCGGAAAGGGAACAAACTGAAGGGAGGAGTGGGGTGGGGGGGGAGGGGAACACAAAGGATTGGAAGGAAAATGGAAAGCTAGAGAAGGCCTAGAAAAAAAGGCAAAAAACAGGAGGAAGAAAGGGGAAATAGGGAAAAGCGCAAAAAAAACTGGCGGGGGGAAAAAAGAGGGAAAAGGGAGTAGCAAGGAGGAGCGCCGTAAAGGAGGGGGAGAAAGACGAAGGG
Organism: Engystomops pustulosus; assembly: GCA_019512145.1. Taxonomy (NCBI): domain Eukaryota; kingdom Metazoa; phylum Chordata; class Amphibia; order Anura; family Leptodactylidae; genus Engystomops; species Engystomops pustulosus. Next base: position 291,637,743 of record CM033641.1, on the reverse strand, counting down.
AGGGGGGGGAGGGGAGGAGAAAGGGAAGTGAGACAGAGAGGGGAAAAGGGAGGGACAAGGGGAGGAAAAAAAAAGAGAAAAAGGGAGGGAAAATAGAAAAAAGTGGGGGTGGGGGAGAGACCGGGAAGGAGGGAATAGGGGGGGGGGGGGGAGGGGGGGAGGGGGGGGAAAGAGGGGGGAGGAAAGGAAAAGAGGGAACAAAAAAGAACGAGGGGGGAGTGAAATGGCAAGGGAAAAGCAAAAAAGGGGGAGAGGAAGGAGGCGGAAAAAAAAAAAACAAGAGAGGAGGAGACGGTGGAGCGGAAAAAGGGGGGGGACGGAAAGGGAAAAGGAAGGGAAGAGAAAGCGAAGGAGAGGGAGAAGGAAAAAAAAAAAAGAAAAGGAGAAGGGGGGGAGTAGGGGGAAAAAAAGGGAGAGTAAAAAAACGCGAAAGGAAGAAAAAACAGGGAGGTTGGGGGGAAGGGTCAAAAAAAAAAAAAAGGAAGGGGGGGGAAAGGAGGGGAAAGGGAGGGGGGGGGGGGAGGAAAGAAAGGGGAACCGGGAGAAAAAAAAAAAAACAAAGAAGGAAAAAAAAACGAAATGGGGGGGGACTAAAAGGAGAGAAAGAAGGGGAGGGGGTGGGGGGGTGAGAAGGGGGGGGGGGGGGGGAGAAAGAAGTAGGAAGGGAAAAATGGGGGGGAAGAAATGAGAGGGGGGAGCGAAAGAAAAAAGAAAAAAAGAAGGAAAGGAAACGGAGAAGAGGAAAAAAAGAGAGTGGAGAAGAAAAAAAAGAAAAGAGAAGAAAGGAAAAGAAAGGGAAAAGACGAGGAAAGAAAGGGGAGTGAGGAGCAAGGGGAGGACAAAAGAAAGAAAGGGGGAAAGCAGGAAGGAAAAAAAAAAGGAAAAGAAGAAAAAAAAGGGGAAAGAAAAAAAAGGGAGGAGGGAGGAAAAAAGAAAAAAGGGGTCGGAAAGGAGAGGTTGGGAGGGCGAAAGAGGAAGGAGAGGGGGCGCGGGAGAAGGGGGGAAGGAAGGAAGGGGAGAAAGAAATGGGAAGAGATAAAGGAAAAGGGGGAAAGGGGGAAGGGGAAGAAAAAGAGGAGGGGTAAAAGGGGGAAACGAAGGGGAGGAAAAAGGAGAAAAAAAAAGCAAGGGGGAGGGGGAGGGACGGGGGAAAGAAGAAGATGTGGAAAAAAAACGGGGGGAGGGGGGGAAGAAGGGTGGTGGGCAGAACGTAGTAAACAAAAGGAAAAAAGACAAGAGGGGGACGGGGAAGAAGTAAGGAAGGACCCGGGGAAGGACGAGGGGGCAAAGGGAGAAACGGGGGAAGAAAAAAGAGAAGACAAGGAAGAGTAAGGGGGAAGGAAAGGGTGGGGGGGAAAGAAAGGCTAAGAGCACAAACGATAAGTAAAGAAAGCAGAAGAGAGAAAAAAAGAAAGACGGGAGAAAAGGGGGAAAGGAAAAAAAAAGATGGAAGAGTGAGGAAAACACAAGGAAGGGGGGGAAAGGGGGGGGGGGAGAAAGCAGGAAAAGGGGAAGGGGGGAAAAGAAGGAGGGGGGGGGGAAAAAGGGGGAGCAGTGGTCCGGAGCGGGTGGGAAAGGGGAACGAACATGAGAGGAAAAAAAAAAGAAAGGAAGAGGGAAAAAGCAAAGGAAAAAAAGAGAGGGGGGCGGTAAAGGGACGGGAGAAAACAAACTGGTCGGAAGGAGGGAGAGAAAGGAGGTAGGCAAGAAGGAGAAGAAAGGGGGGGGAGAAGGGAAGGGAGTGGGCAAGGAGAAAGAGGACGGAAAAGGGGAGAAAAGAAGAGGAAAGGGGCGAGAGTAAGGGGCAAAAAAGGAAAAGGGAAAGCGCGAAAAGGGGCGAATAAGTAAAAAAAGAAAGAGGGAGAGGCGGGGAGGAGACTAGGAGACGAGGGGTGGGAGAGGGGAAGTCGGGGGCCGAGTGAGTCGAAGACAGAAAAAGGGAGAGGGGGAAGGGGGCCGGAGCCGAGAAAAAAAAAAAGGAAGGCGGGGGAGATAATGGGAGGTAAAAAAAAGTTGCATCAAAGGTATAGGGAGGGGAAGAAAGAGTAAAGAAAAGGGACAAGCAAGGTAGAGGAAAAAGAGGAGGAAGAGGCGGAAAAAAGGGGAAAAAGAAAAAAAAAAGGGGGAGGAAAAAAGAAGGGGGAGGAAGAAGGAGGGGACAGGAAGGGCAGGAGCGAGGAGAAAGGGCAAGAGGGGGAGAAGAAGCAAAGGGGGGACAAAAGGAAGGAATAGGGAAAAAGAGGGGGATCAAAGTGGAACAGAGAGCTGGGAAGAAAGGTAAGGGCGAAGCAGGGATAGGGGAAAAGAATCTTAGAAAGAAAGAAAGAGGAAAAGAAAAAAATCGTGGGAGGTGACGGAAAAACAGGTAGGGGGGGAAAACGGGGGAAAAACAATTAAAGCGGGGGGAGATGGAAAGAAAAAGGGGAAAAGGAAAGGGCTGTAAGCAAGCGGGGGGGAGGGAAAAAAAAAAAAGCAGGTGGGAAAGAAAGGAAAAAAGGGAAGAACAAGAAGAAAGGACAAGAAAAAAAAAGGAAAAGTGGAAGAAAAAAGTGGGTAGACGTTGCCCCCGGTGATAGTTTTCAAATTCATCCCCCCGTAGAAATATATATTCATCCATACACCCCTGGGATAAGTATTCAGCCACCGTTGAAATAAAAGTATAACACAGCCCCCGGTGATAGGTAAGACCAGCCCCACCGGTTATATATTCATCCCCGCGGTGATACGTATTCCTCCCCCGGTGATAAGTATCATCCCACCGTGATAAGTTTCACTCCCGTATATATTCAGCCTCCGGTTGATAAGTATCAATTCAGCCCCCGTGAGAAGTTTCACTACCCGGTGATAGTATTCACCCCCGGTGATCAGTTATACAGCCTGGTGATAAGTATTCACCACGGGGATAAGTATTTCAGGAAAAAAAGCCCCCCCCCCCCTGGTATCTAATTTTGTTCATCCACACCGTCTGATAGTATTCATCCCACCGTGATAGTATCAGACCCCACGTTGATAAGTATTCAGCTCCCGTGTGATTAAGTATGCAGGGCCCGTGAACTACTAGTCCGCTCCCGGTGATAAGTATTCAGCCTCCGTTGATAGTATTTCTGCCCCGTGATCTATAAGCCCCCTGGTTATAAGTATTCAGCCCACCCGGTGATAGATTCAAAGTTCCCTGTGATAAGTATTCAGCCCCTGGTATAAGTATATGGACCCCCGGTGATAATTATTCATGCCACCGGTGATAATTATTCAGCTCCCGATGGGATAAGTATTTTCAGATGCCCGGATGATAAGTATTCAGCGCCGTGGGCTATTATTCAGCCTCCGGGGATAAAGTAATAAATCAAGCCCCCGGGGCTGACAAAGTATTGCAGCCCCTGGGGATAAGTATTTTCAGCCCCTAGGTGTGATAAGTAGATAACAGTCCCTGGGATAAGTATTACACCCTTGGTTAATAGTATTTCGGCCCCCGTGATAATTATTCGAGGCCACCGAGTTATAGTATTCAGCCCCTGGTGTAAGTATTCGCCACCGGGTGAGAAGTGGATAACACAGCCACCCCGGATGATAGTGAAGCAGCCCCCGGTGAATAGTATTCCGTCCCCCGTGAATAATATCACTCCCACCGGTGATAAGTATTTCTCCCCTCGGTGATAAGTATTCACTCCCGGTGATGTATCAGCCCTCCTGGGAAATTAGTCATCCAGCCACGGTGATAAGTATTTGCAGCCCCCGGATAAGGGGTATCAGATTGCAGCCCCCGGTGATAAGTATAACAGCCCCGGGTGGAATATTCAGCCACCGGTGATAATATGCAAGCCCCTGGTGTAGATTCTATCCCCCCCCCGTGTATAGTATTTCAATCCCTGGTGATAAGTATTCAGCCCACTGGTGAAAGTTTCAGCCCTAGTGATAAGATAGGCGTCCCTGGTGATAAGTAGTTACACCCCTGGTGACATCAGTATTCCGGCCCCCGATATGCTAAGTATTCCTGCCACCTGGTAGATAGTATTCAGCCCTGTTGATAGTATTCAGCCCCCGGTGATAATATGCAGCCACCGTGATAAGTATAGACAGCCCCCGGGGATTATCTTCATCCCCCGGTGATAAGTATTACATCCCATCCCCGTGGTGGATAAGTAATTCATACCCCGGTGATAATCTTCATACCCCCGGTGATACATGTCAGCTCCAAAAATTGCACTCCCCGTGATAGTACTTCACCTCCGGTCGATAGTATTCAGCCGCCCGGTGATCATTTTCACCCCCGGTGATAAGTATTCAGCCCCCGTTGATAATATTCAGCCCCTGGTGATAAGTTGCTTCATCAAGCATCCCTGGTGATCAGGTAGATTCAGATTCAGCCACCCGGTGCTAAGTAGTTCAACACGGCCGACACGAAAGTTCGGTGCCCCCGTGATAAGTTTCAGCCACCGGTTTAAGTAATTCATGCCCCCTGGTTATAAGTAATTCAAGCCACCGGTGATCATATTCAGACCACGTATGATAGTATTCCCCCCTGGGTGAATAAAGTAATTCAGCCCCTAGTGATAATAGTCATCCCTGGTGATGTATTCACCCCATGGTGATAAGTATTCGGACCCCGTGGGATAAGTATTCATCCACCGTGAATAAGTATTCAGATTCAGCCCCTGTGAATAAGGTATCAGCCACCGGTTAGTAGAAAACAGCCCCGTTGATAGTATACAGCCCCGTGATAAGTAGTCCATCCCCCGGTGATAAGTATTCATCCCCCGTGAATAAGTATTCATCCCCCGGTTTGAAAGTAATTTTCACTCCCGGTGATAGTAATGTACAGCCTCCGTTGATAAGTCTTCAGCCCCCGGTGGGGGAAAAAAAAAGAAAAAAAATAAGTATTACCCCGTTGATAAAGTCTCCGCCCCCGTGATTAAGTATCAACAGCCCTGGTGATAAGTATTCAGCCACCTGGATAGTATTCAGCCACGACCTGGTGATAAGATTTCATACAAAGATCCCCGTTGATAAGTTCCGAAATCCTGGTATAAGTATTTCGCCCCTCGTGATAAGAAATATTCCATTCAGCCCCTAGTGATAAGTAGTCAGTCCCTGTTGATAAGATTCACCCCGGTGTAAGGATTCATACCCCCGGTGATAATATTCGCCACCGGTGCATAATTATTCGCCCTGGTGATAAGGATTCATCCCCCGTGATGCATAGTATTCAGCCACCTTGATAATATACCAAAAGCCCCCCGGTGATAAGTATCATCCCCCGGTGATAGTATGCATCCCCCCGGTGGATAAGGCATTCATCCCCCGGGATAAGTATTCATCCCCCGGTGATTAGTATTACACTCCCCGTGATAAGTATTCAGCCTCACCGGTGATAAGTATTCAGCACGGCCGGTGATAATTAATCAGATGCGCCCCCGGTGAATAAGGAGAGCCCCGTGATAATATTCAGGCCCCCCGCGGTGTAAGTATAATCATCCTGGTGATAAGTCTTCACCCCCGGTGATAAGATTCGCCCACCAGAGTAGATCAGGTTTCAGCCCACCGTGATTAAGTATTCGCCCCTGGTGATAGTATTCATCAGCCACCGGATGATAAGTATTCCAGCCACCGTGATATATACAGCCCCCGGTTATAATAAATTCCTCCCGCCCGTTGAATATTTTCAGCCCCCGGTTGATAAGTTATTTCAATCCCCCGGTGATAAGTATTCATCCCCCGGTGATAAAGTATGCAGCTATCGCGGTGATAAGTTTCAGATCATTCAGCCTCCGGTGATAAGTACTTGCAGCCCCCGGTGTAAGTATTTCACGCCCCCGTTGTAATATTCAGCCGCCCGGTGATAAGTTACATGCCCCGGTGATAATTAATAATCGACCACCGGTGATAAGTAGTCAGCGACCCCTGGTGATAAGTATAATACAGCCCCTGGGTATAGTATTCATCCACCCGTGAAAAAGTATTCAGCCCCCTGGTGATAAGTATTCCATCCCCCGGTGATTAAGTAGTTCTCCCCCGTTAGGAATGTATTCATCGGCCCCGTGATAAGTATTTCAGCCTCCGGTGATAAGTATTCAGCCATCCGGTGACATAAGTATTCACGCCTGGATGATAGTCATATCAGGCCCCCGTAGATAAAATATTCAGCCCCCGGTGATAAGTATTCAGCCCGGTGATAAGTATTCACCCCAGGTAAGAATAATATTCAGTTGCCCAGGTGCATAAGTACTTAATCAGGCCACCCTGTTGCATAGTATTCACCTCCGGTGAAATAAGTATTCCGTGCCCGGGGTGGATAAGGTATTCAGCTCCGCGTTGATAGAGGTATTCAGCCCCCGGTGATAAGTATTCCAGGGCCCGGTGATAAGTAAGTCAGCCTCCCGGTGATAAGTATATCAGCCTCCGTTGATAAGTACTTCGTGCCGTTGATAAGTCGTCAGCCCCCGGTAAGATAAAGTAATTCAGTGCCCGGTGATAAATTATTCAGCTCCCGGTAGTAATATTACCGGCACTCCGCGTGAGAAGTGATTAAGCCCCGTGACTAATTATTCATCCCCTGTTTGTATAGTATTATTTCAGCCACCGGTAGATAAGTATTCAGCCCCCGGTGATAAGTATAAACAGCCACCCGGTGATAACTATTCGACTCACCCGGTATAATATTCCGCCCTGGTGATAATATTCAGTGCCCGTGAATAGTATTACGACCCACCGTGATCATTTAGCAGCACCCACTAGTGGGATAAGTATTCAGCCCGCGTGGTGATAAGTATTCAAGCCCCCTGTGATAATATTTATTAGCCCCTGGGGATAAGTATTCATGCCCCTGGTGAAAAGTAGTCCGCGCCTCCCGTGATAATATTCTGCCGCCGGTGATAAGTATTCAGCCCCTGGTGATAAGTATTCAGCCCCCGGTGATAAGTATTCAGCTCCCGGTGATGAGTATTCAGCCCCTGGTGATGAGTATTCAGCCCCCGGTGATGAGGATTCAGCCCCCGGTGATGAGGATTCAGCCCCCGGTGATGAGGATTCAGCCCCTTTGCTCAGTGTTGAGTAGAAGTAGCTTTGGAGCTGGTGCAGCCAGGAGTCTTCTTGGGAAGATGCAACAAGTTTTTCACACCTGGATTTGGGGATCCTCTGCCTCTTCCTTGCACATCCTCTCCAGGTTCCTCAGGTTGGATGGTGAATGTTGGTGGAAGCCATTTACAAGTCTCTCCAGAGATTCTCAATTGGGTTTAGGTCCGGGCTCTGGCTGGGCCAGTCAGGAATGGTCACAGAGTTGTTCTGAAGCCTCTGCTGTGTTATTTTATCTGTGTGCTTAGGGTCATTGTCTTGTTGGAAGGTGAACCTAAGCCAGTCTGAGGTCCAGAGCACTCTGGAAGAGGTTTTCTTCCAGGATATCTCTGTACTTGGCCGCATTCATATTTCCTTCAATTACAACCAGTGGTCCTGTCCATGTCCCCATAGCATGATCCTGCCACTACCATGTGTCACTGCTGGGATTGTATTTGGCAGGTGATGAGCAGTGCCTGGTTTTCTCCACACATATTGCTTAGAATCACCAAAAAGTTCATTATTCGTCACATCAGACCAGAGAATCATATTTCTCATCTACTCCTCCTTCATGTGTTTTTGCACACTGTATGCAGTTTCATATGTCTTGCACTGAGGAGAGGCTTCCGTCAGCCATAAAGCTCCAGCTGGTTTAGGCTGCAGTGATAGGTGACTTTGTGGAACTTTCTCCCATCGCCCTTCTGCATCTCTGGAGTTCAGCCACAGTGATCTTCAGGTTCTTCTTTACTTCTCTCACCAAGGCTCTTCTCCCACGGCTGATGCGGAATCTCATAATACACAACTGCTGCTGCAGAACTCATAATACACACCTCAACACTGCAGAGCCTCATAACACACCTCAGCTGCTGCGGAATTTCATAATACACATCACTGCTGCTGCAGACCTCATAATACACACCTTAGCTGGCGGAACCTCATAATACACATCACTGCTGACTGCAGAACCTCATAATACACACCTCACACTGCAGAGCCTCATAATACACACCTCAGCTGCTGCGGAATTCAGATACACATCACTGCTCTGACCGCAGAAAACTTCATTATACACACCTTAGCAGCTGCCGAACCTCATAATACACATCAATGCTGTGCAGAATCTCCTATAATACACACCTTAGCTGCAAGAGGAACCTCATAATACACCATCACTGCGTGCAGAACCTCCTAATACACACCTCAGCTGCTGCAGAACCTCATGCTACACACCTCCAGCTTCTGCAGAACTCATAAACACAACCTGAGCTTCTGCCGAAACCTCATAATAAACACCTGAGCTGCTGCGGAACCTCATTATGCAAAACTTTGCTGCTGCAGAACCTCATAATACCTACCTCATCTGCTGTGTAACCTATATACCATCAGGACACAGAACCTCTCTGTTCTCCTGTATATTGGAGTTATACATTCACACATCCACACATCAGCAAGACATATATACGGCAGAGCTACAGTACATGCATACAGCCTACAGCTATAATGCAGAAGCTACAGATACATACTACAGCTACAGTATACATGAGACAGCTACAATATACATGGCAGACAGCTCAGATATACATGCGACAGCTAAGATATAAATGAGTCAGCTACAGAATACATGCAGACACTTAGGATATACATACAGACAGCTACGGATATACATGCAGACAGCTACAGATATACATGCAGACAATTACGGATATATACATGCAGACGCTACGGATACAGCAAACAGATACGGTATATACATCAGACAGCTACGGATATACATGCAGACAGCTACAGATATACATGCAGACAGCTACGGATATATACATGCAGACAGCTACCGATATAACATGCAAACACCGTACGGGTATACATGCAGACAGCTACGGATATACATGCAGGACAGCTACAGATATACATGCAGACAGCTACGGATTATACACTGTCAGACAGCACAGACAGATATACAGCAGACAGCTACGGATATACATGCAGACAGCTACAGATATACATGCAGACAGCACAGAAGACATTCCAGTTAGCTACAGAATACATGCAGACAGTACAGATAACATGCACAGCTACGGATATACATGCAGACAGCTACAGATATACAGCAGACAGCTACAGATACATGCATTACAGCTACGAAACATGCAGACAGCTACAGATAATACATACAGCTAAGAATACATGCAGACAGCTCCGTATATATACATGCAGAAAGCTACAGAATACATGCAGGCTACAGCTACAGATACAGCAGTCAGCTACAGATATACATGCAGACAGCTACAGATATACATGCAGACAGCTACGGAATACATGCGACAGCTCGATATACATGCAGACAGCTACGGATATACATGCAGACAGCTACAGATATACATGCAGACAGCTACAGAGATACATGCAGACAGCTACAGATATACATGCGAACAGCTACAGATACATACATACAGCTAAGATATACATGCAGACAGCTACGGTATACATGCGACAGCTACGATATACATGCAGACAGCTACCGATATTACTGCAGTCAGCTACAGTATACATGCAGGACAGCTACAGATATACAGCAGACAGCTACGGATATACATGCAGACAGCTACGGAATTACATGCGACAGCTACGGATATACATGCCGACAGCTACGGATTACATGCCGACAGCTACAGATATACATGCAGACAGCTACGGATATACATGCAGACAGCTAAGATATACATGCAGACAGCTACGGATATACATGCAGGGGACAAGTACGGATTATACATGCAGACAGCTACAGATATACATAAGACAGCTACGGCTATGCGATACATGCAGACAGCTCACAGATATACAGCAGACAGCTACAGTACTACATACAGCTAACAGATATACATGCAGACAGCTACAGAAAAGCATGGAGGCAAACACACTCACTGACAGACAGAACATGCAGACACACATGCAAGCAAACACATCATACACAATACAGTACACTCACTGTATGGATCAATAACACAATCCAACATGTTCACATACCATGTGGTTGTCTGCCGCAGCCCTGGTATCACATGGAGGAGTCTTCAGGCTTCTCCTCCTCCTCCTCCTCTTCGTCCCGATCTCTGAGCTGACAGATTTCTGCTCTTGCAGCTCCGGGTGAAGAGGAGAGCGGGGGAGGAGGAGGGGGATTAACCCATAATGTGCTGCATCACACAGGCAGCTTGTAGCCTCTGCCTGGCTGTGCCTTGTACCCAGAGGGGAGGAACGGTGCGGACACAGCTGTCCTCACAGGAAGTGAGAGTGAACATGTGCACAGTGTGCACAGCGTGTGTGGGCCCCCGGCATCTCTTGGGCCCCGGCACTTGCCCAGGTAGGCCGGGTGCTGGAGCCGGTGCCATGGCAGAGGGTACTGGGGCGCGTCCTCTTGTCCCAAATTGGTGTTCCAATATCTTCCTCTTGAAAACTGAAGAAATGATACGGCAGGACCTGCACATTGGAACAGCTTGTAAGAGTTGTACAGCATAATCTGTACATGTGCACGGCCAGCGCTTTTGGACCATATCTCGTTTTCGTAGGGAAAATTATCGCAACAAGTGTTGCTCTTATCACCCCTAGCGATGCCCATTGTGACGAATATTGCTGCTTCTTGGCTGGACCAAATCGACCAGCCAAAACAGCAAACATGGACACAGAGGGGGGCAACAAAATCCCTCTGAACCACAAGGCCAATTGGTGGCTGTCAGGAACAGCCGCCACTCTGCCCCGATCAGCTGGTCTACAGACATAGTGACCGGTATTACTGACGGTCATAAGTAAATTCGCTGATTGGCTGGTCTGCATGATGAGCCAATGACCGATCATGAACTGTGGGGGGATATGCGGGGGGGACGTTAACCCTTCGTTCCATGGGCAGATGGATGGCTTTCAGGATCAGCCGCCATCTTGCCCCGATCAATGTGTCTGACGTGTGGCAAAGTCAACTACCCGCCGCACGTTCTATAACAATGCGCGTTGGGAATAGGCTATACATATCTTATTTTTAAGCAATTAGACAAATAAGGGGTTATTTTGTGCGAGACGAGATTTGCACTGTAAAAAAACCTTTATTTTAGAGGGTTTTAGCTTATTGAAGAAATTTTATTAACTTTTTTCGTGTGGAGGAAAATAAAATCATCAATTCTTGTTTTGGATTTTTAGCATTTTTTGGGGGGGGGGGTGTTCACTGTAGCATAACCAATATTTATCTTTATTCTTCGGATCACTACGATTACGGTGGGTGATAATCATTATATATTTTTTTATATTTGTCCAATTTTATGAAGGAAAATAGAATAGAAAAAAAATTGCATTTGTTTAGTATTGCCATTTTTATAGCAGCATAACTATAGTATTTTTGTGTGACGGGAGATGGTGTGAGCTTATTTTTTGCGTGACAAGTTGTTCTTTTCAGTGGTATCATTAGGCGCTGTAACTTTTCTATCACTTTTTAGAACATTTTTGTAAGCAATTTGATAAAAAGTTTTTTTTTGGCAGTTTTTTTTTTTTTTTTTTTTACCACGTTCCCTAGAGGTCCAATTATGATTATGGTTTATTGTACAGATTGTTACGGACGCAGCGATACCAAATAAGTGGGGGGTTTTTGTGATTTAGTGTTTTTTCTACTTTATTACTTGGTACAGAGGAATGTGGTGTTTGGGGGGACTTTCATTTCTTTTATATTTATTTTTATTTTAAAAAACCTTATTATTGTTTTAACTTTTTTTTTACATTTACTGAATCTTAGCTTGAACAAGTGATCTTTGATCACTTGTTCAAGCCATTTACAGGTTACACAGTGCAATACAGATCTGCGATGCCCAGTGTCTCTACAGCGGGTCCTGCAGGAGGCAGGACCCGGTCCGGATCAAGATCTCGAACCCCGGGCACCAGCAGTCCGGGTGCGATCGGAGCAAGCGGACTGCTCCCCCCCCCCCCGTTAAGCGCCGCGGGGGGGGGGGTCCGATTCACCCTACATTAGATTTAAATGATGACACGCGCGGTCAGCGCGACCGCGGCTGTGTTAGGGGGTTAACACCCGCGATCGGAGAAAAATCTCGATCGCGGTTGTTAGAGGCCAGGTGTCGGCTATATATAGGAGCGGCGCAGAAGCTTGACGTAATAATATTGCATTTTGCGGGAAACGCACTACCGCGATTGCAGTTACTATTACGTCAAATGTCGGGATGGGGTAATGTACCTCGCAGCACCTATCCTGAAAAAACTGAAATTGCAGATATTTGTTAATTAATTAACAAGAGAAACTGAAATATCACATTATGCGGGATAAGGATATATCAGCCCCTGGTGATAAGATTCACCGGTGATAAGTATACAGCCCGGTGAATTATATGTAATATTCAGCCCCTGGTGTAAGTATCAGCCCCGGTGATAAGTATTCAGCCACTGTGATTAATTTCAGCCCCTGTGTGATAATATTCGCCCCCAGGTGATAAGTATTCAGCCCCGGGTGATAAGTTATTCCGCCCGTGGTGATAAGTATTCAGCCCCTGGTGATAAGTATTTAGCCCGGTGATGGTGATAAGTATTCATCCCCGGTGATGTAAGTATTCAGCCCCCGTGAAAGTTATTCCGCCCTGGTGATAAGTATTCAGCCCCTGGTGATAAGTATTCAGCCACTGGTGATAAGTATTCAGCCCCTGGTGATAAGTATTCAGCCACTGGTGATATGTATTCAGCCACTGGTGATAATGATTCAGCCCCTGGTGATAATGATTCAGCCCCTGGTGATAAGTATCAGCCAACGGTGATAAGTATTCAGCCCCCGGTGAAAGTATTCCGCCCCTGGTTGAAAGATTCAGCCACTGGTGATAAGTATTCAAGCCCCTGGTGATAAGTATTCAGCCACCGGTGATAAGTATCAGTCCCCTAGTGATAAGTATTCGTCCCTGGTATAAGTATTCAGCCCCCTAGTGATAAGTATTCAGTCCCTGGTGATAAGTATTCAGGCCATGGTGATAAGTATTCAGTGCCCGGTGATAAGTATTCAGCCCCCGGTGTGATAATTATCAGCCCCCGGTGATAATTATTCAGCCCCGGTGTGATAGTATTCAGCCCCTGGTGATAGTATTCAGCCCCCGGTGATAAGTATTCAGCCCCTGGTGATAAGTATTCAGCCCCTGGTGATAAGTATTCAGCCCCTGGTGATAAGTATTCCGCCTCCGGTGTGATAAGTATTCAGCCCCCGGTGATAAGTATTCAGCCCCTGGTGCGTAAGTATTCGCCCCCGGTGATAAGTATTCAGCCCCTTTGCTCAGTTTGGAGTAGAAGCTTTGGCGCTAGTTACAGCCAGGAGTTTCTTGGGAGATGCAACAAGTTTTACACACCTGGATTTGGGGATCCTCTGCCTCTTCCTTGCACATCCTCTCAGGTTCCTCAGGTTGGATGGTGAATGTTGGTGGAAGCCATTTACAAGTTCTCCAGAGATTCTCAATTGGGTTTAGGTCCGCGCCTGGCTGGGCCAGTCAGGAATGGTCACAGAGTTGTTCTGAAGCTTGCTGTGTTATTTTATCTGTGTGCTTAGGGTCATTGTCTTGTTGGAAGGTGAACTAAGCCAGTCTGAGGTCCCAGAGCACTCTGGAAGAGGTTTTCTTCCAGGAATCTCTGTGACTTGGCCGCATTCATTTCCTTCAATTACAACCAGTGGGCCGGTCCATGTCCCCATAGCATGATCCTGCCACTACCATGTGTCACTGCTGGATTGTATTTGGCAGGTGATGAGCAGTGCCTGGTTTTCTCCACACATATTGCTTAGAATCACCAAAAAGTTCATTATTCGTCACATCAGACCAGAGAATCATATTTCTCATCTACTCCTCCTTCATGTGTTTTTGCACATTGTATGCAGTTTCATATGTCTTGCACTGAGGAGAGGCTTCCGTCAGCCATAAAGCCCCGGCTGGTGGCTGCAGTGATAGGTGACTTTGTGGAACTTTCTCCCATTGCCCTTCTGCATCTCTGGAGCTCGGCCACAGTAATCTTCAGGTTCTTCTTTACTTCTCTCACCAAGGCTCTTCTCCCACGATTGCTTAGTCTGGCTGGACGGCCAGTTCGAAGAAGAGCTGTGATCGTCCCAAACGTCTTCCATTTAAAGATTATGGAGGCCATTGTGCTCTTAGGAACTTTGAGTTCTGCAGAAATCCTTTTGTAACCTTGGCCAGATCTGTGCCTTGACATGCACTGTGAGCTGTGAGGTCTTACACAGGTAGGTGTGTGCCTTTCCTAATAAAGTCCAATCACTTTAATTAAACACAGCTGGACTCTAATGAAGGAGTAAAACCATCTCAAGAAGAATCTCCCTACCACAGAGTGCGTTCACACTTTCAGTTTTTCAGATGCCGTTTTCAGATCATAGTTGGTGAGAACATATCATTTAGTAGTGCTACAACTCCTCTTCCTTTTTATTTCTCTGATTTTGACAAGGAAACCTGCAAAAGAAAAAACTGAATGAGTGAACGCACCCTCAAGGGCGAAGAAAGAGAGATAAAAAGAGTGGCACACAAATTTTTCGGCAAATAGACCACACCTCTTGACGCATTCCTTATCCCACCCCATAGCATGCCAACACAACACCTAGAATAATGGCTATAACACTATATATTGTCACCCTGTATTACAATAGCAATTCAACTAACTATCGGCGACCTAAGGACATCAATAGAATTACTGTCCCGGCCATACCTCCAGCTGGGCTGGACAGAACCCGAAAATACGGGACTATCCCACTGGATCAGGGACAGATGGGAGGTATATAGGAGTGCCAAGCAAAGGGTCTGATTACTTATGACCATGTGATATTTCAGCTTTTCTTGTACATTTCTGTTTTTTCTGTCAAGATGGGGTGCAGAGTGTACATTAATGATCTTACCATCTGCAAAGAAACAAAGAGTGAAACATTTAAAGGAGTACATTCTGTACCCTCTCGGCGATCTCCGTTTGAGATGTATAATGCATAACGGTTATGCACGACTGTCTACTCCATTACTCTCCTGGAGCGACGAGCATAGCTCCCAACTGTCCTGGATTTGGTGGGACAGTCACAAGCAGCTGGGAGATTGTCCCAGATATTCCCTCCAGATCCCGCGCTGGCTAGGGTTGTCCTGCCTGTCAAAGCCAGAACTTGCGTTACTGAATGGCTTCTACAGACATCGAGCAGGGAATCCTTTTGAGAGATGTGTCAGGTTAGCAGCAGAGCAGGGACCACGTCATCAGGTTCATATCACCATCTGTCCATATATGCTCTCCACATCTTCTAGGGCTTCCCCAGACACAAGTTCTTTATTTAATTCAATAAATGTATGCCCAGCCAGGGATTTGAACCCAAAACCTCTATACACACCACCTGTTATAGAGAGACAGAGCCTCTGTCCACTAGGATATAGGCTTAATGGTTGTCAATAAGAGGATTTTATGTAACTAAGAGCATCACTGTTATATTGTGACACAGGCTCCATGCACTGGTATATAGAGATACATCTTCTCAGAGATGATTATTGTAATTATTGAGATGATTATTATTATTTTTATTATCATGTGGACGATTATTATTATTTGTATTATTATTATTCTCATATTATCATGGAGACAATCATTATTATTATTATTATTATTATCATCTCCATAATAATAATAATAAAAATAATCATAATAGTTGTCTCAATAATTACAATAATAATCTCTGACTAATCCCTCTCCATATACCATTGCATGGAGCCTGTGTCACAGTGTAACAATGAAGCCCTTGGTTACATAAAATCCTCCCATAGACAACCACTAAGCCAATAGCCTAGTGCAGTGATGGCAAACCTTTCAAAGACCAAGTGCTAAAACAACAAACAAAATCCACTTCACCACATGTGAAGTGCCAACATGGTATTTTGAGCAGTAACTTATTGCTACCTGTTCCTTCACATCTTTCAATTGTATGGGCCACGAATACAGTTGAAAGAAGGAGGGCAAATTCAGACTCATTGGGGGTCCTTTTCTAAGGGCCCGATTCGCTTTTTCCCGATGTATTACCCGAATATTTCCGATTTGCGCCGATTTCCCCTGAATTGCCCCGGGATTTTGGTGCACGTGATCGGATTGTGGCGCATCGGCGCTGGCATGCACGCGACGGAAATCAGGGGGCGTGGGCCCGACAAAAACCCGATGGATTCGGAGAAAAAAACGTCGCATTTAAAAAAAAAAAAAGTGTTGGGGGTGCTCGCGCTTACCGTTCGGACCAGCTGCGCCTTACCTTACCTCACAGGTATAGGCCGGTGAACTTGAGTGCATTTCGGCGGACCTCGGGGGAATTTCAGCACAGCAGCGCCACCTGGTGGAGTCGAGGAATACCTTAGTGAGTTGCCGGAAAAGACCCGAATCCACCGCAGAGAAAGCGACCGCTGGATCGCAAATGGGCCGGGGTAAGTAAATCTGCCCCATTGTAGCTTCTCTCCAGCATCTCCTCAAGGGGTTATCCCGGACTAGCAATATATTAGGGACAGACTTGGACAGACTTTAAAAAAAAAAAAAAAAATTCACACTCCTCCGTCGCTCCTGATGTCCCACGCCGTTGTCCCGTCTGATCCATGCTCCTGTATGTTTACAGGGGAAAGAAGCTGCGTTTGGGAGCCTCTGGCTGGCAGAGGTGGACGGCCATTCCCATTAATCCCTATCTTCGGCTGCAAAGCATTGCCACACTACATTGCCACACTATCTCTCAGCATTGTGGGACGCAGCTTCCGTTCCCTGGAGGAAAAACAGGGGCAGGGATCAGACGGACGTGGCAGGGACATCAGGTGTGTGATGGGGGTAAGTACACGTTTACTTTTTTTAAAAAGCCCGTCCCAGCCTTTATTGCTTGTCTCGGATAAACCCCTTTAAGTTAACTGGGACTGTGGGAAGATTTGGTCCAGCTTGGTAAATTCTGTGTTGGGGCGATGGCCTGAGTGCCCACAGGAAGGGCTCTGAGTGCCACAGGTTCGCCACCACTGGCCTAGTGGATAGGGCCTCTATTTCTATGGCAGGTGGAGTGTAGAGATTCTGGGTTCAAATACTGGGCTGGGCAAAAATGTATTTTATTATGGAGAGGATTTATGGAGACTAATTATTATTATGGAGATGATTATTAGTAATAAAAATTTGGCGTGAATAGGGGGAATCGCCAATGCTATGTGTGCCGCCATTTTTTTGGGAGGTATGCGACGAGGGGTCTGACTGAGGTAACTGAGACTCCATCTGATTCATCACTGAGACCCCAAACCGATCAGCAAGATAGGCCTGTGGAAAACCCCTTTAAGGAGGTCTTCTTCTAGAGATGAGGGCACTACACATCATGGAGGTGCATAGTGCTGGCCAGGGTATGCAGAGCATTGCACACTACATGACAGGTGGGTCCGGGCTGCAGAGCATTACACACTACATGGCATTCGGGTCTGGACTGAAGAACATTACACACTACATGACATCTGGGTCTGGACTGAAGAACATTACACACTACATGACATCTGGG
This sequence comes from Engystomops pustulosus, assembly GCA_019512145.1. Taxonomy (NCBI): domain Eukaryota; kingdom Metazoa; phylum Chordata; class Amphibia; order Anura; family Leptodactylidae; genus Engystomops; species Engystomops pustulosus. Next base: position 291,620,159 of record CM033641.1, on the reverse strand, counting down.
TCGGGGCTGCAGAGCATTGCACACTACATGACAGCTGGGTCGGGCTGCAGAGCATTACACACTACATGACAGCTGGGTCCGGGCTCAGAGCATTCACACTACATGACATCTGGGTCTGGGCTGCAGAGCAATGCACACTACATGACAGCTGGGTCCGGGCTGAAGAGATACACACTAATGACAGCTGGGTCGGGTGCAGAAATTACACACTACATGACATCTGGGTCTGGCTGAAGAACATTACACACTACATGACATCTGGGTCTGGGCTGCAGAGCATTACACACTACAATACACTGGGTCTGGGCTGAAGACACATTACACACTACATGACATCTGGGTCTGGGCTGCAAGAGCATTGCACACAATGACAGACGGGTTCGGGCTGCAGAGCATTACAACTACATGACATCGGGTCTGGGCCTGAAGAACATACACAATACATGACAGCTGGGTCTGGGCTGAAGAACATTACACACTACATGACAGCTGGGTCTGGGCTGCAGAACATTACACACTACATGACATCTGGGTCTGGGCTGCAGAACATTACACACTACATGACATCTGGGTCTGGGCTGCAGAACATTACACACTACATGACATCTGGGTCTGGGCTGCAGAACATTACACACTACATGACATCTGGGTCTGGGCTGCCAGAACATTACACACTAACATGACATCTGGGTCTGGGCTGCAGAACATTACACACATACATGACAGTGGGTCCGAGGCTGCAGAGCATTGCACTCTACATGACAGCTGGGTCCGGGCTGCAGAGCATTACACACTACATGACAGTGGGTCTGGGCTGCAGAGTATTACACACTACAATGACAGCCGGGTCCGGACTGACAGGCTTGCACACTACATGACAGCCGGGTCTCTGTGGCCGCACAGCTGATCTGCACCACGTGACACGAGCTCTCCTGCGCCCGCCGCGGAAGTACCGCCAGGGTCGCCATGGGGAGTAAGATGGCGGCGGCCAGCAGGGTCGTCCAGGTAAGGAGGCAGTTGTGAGCGGAGGGCTGCGGGGGTCACGTCCTCGGGTACCGGAGGCGGCTGAGCTTCTCCTGCCGGGGTTGAGATCGGAGGCAGAGCGGATGTATGCCAGGTGTTATCCGCAGTGCAGGCCCCGGGGTGACCCTGGCAGAGGAGAAGTCAGGGTGACACAGAGAGGGGGCAGAGTGTACAGCGTCATATGACCGCTCCTGCTCTGTAATACCCAGGCGAGACATAGTCTGTACAAAGATCTTACATGTGATGTCCGAGATCTGACATGCTATGAAGTATTTGGAAAGATCTGAGTCCTATGTAACATTGATAGATTGCTGTGATAGTGAGACCTCGCTGGTCACTCATGAGATCTGACGACAGATCTGTACGATCTGCTCCTTTAGCTTTATTATGACAGATTCTGATTCTTATACAGTATAGATATCTATTAAGTGAGACCTTTAATGTTCACCAATCACATCTGACGATATATGTACAATCTAACATATATCCAGACAAAATCTGATTGATCACCCTGTTGGAATCATGCTGAGAATCCAAACAACGCAATATTGGGGTCCTGTCCCTCCTCTTCCTGCTTCCCCGGGTTATAGAACCAAGTTCTGATCCAGAAATCTTCTTGTGACAATCATAAAATGTATTGTTAACTCCACCATGGGTGGGGAGGCTGCAAGAGCAATAACATTACATGGAGCATATTCAAATGAATGGGAAAAGAAACCTCTGTACTACAGTATATGTTGGTGCTACACATAGCAGGGGATGCTGTGTGCTGTGGCCCTGATCTTTGACTTATACAAGTGGTTCCTCAGCATCACTCGTCTCTAGGTTTATGCTGGGTGTCTGCATTATCTTCCCCACACAAAATATGCAGATTGATGCTCATGTTTTTTTTTTTTATCCCCTAAGGTATTATAATATTTATTAATTATTTATCCCTTTTCCATAGGTTGTAAAGCCGCATGTGCCCAACATCAGGTTTCCAGATCGGAGAGAAGAAGAACAGCCCAAAGCCTAATGGTGAGTGTCTGATACCTCTGACTTCCATCAGTCGGTCAGAATCCAGGTGTTACATTGAATAAATCTGGATATAAAAGACAAATCCAAAAGCTGTAGCTGCAGCAGCCTGTGTTTGGTCTCCTCATGCATTTTTCTTCACCTCCATCTTATCCCCTCCACTGTCTGCTCAATGTACATGATGGAGAAGGGGGAGGGAGCTGGATGAGTTTGGAGGAGACGAGACCCGAAACGGCACACCACGGCAGCAGCTGCCCCTTTCCTGGGGACTGCCACATGCTGCTGGCAGGGGAGCCAGGTAATGTGAAATAAAGTTTTAATAAAGTAGTGTCATTCAGAATGCTCAGGTATTTTTAAATCTGCACAACAAAAGCTATTGGACTTTCACCAGCTAAAGATGGCATCCCTGCCTTGCTTTAAGTCATCTTTAAAGGACATTTACCACTCTGATGAAAGACTGTATGCAAATGAGTCTGAGGGGCTCAGGCTTCATTAACACCTATGGAGCTTGGAGCCCTTCAGGCTCATTTGCATTCAGTTCTTATGCATGGTGGTAGATGCCCTTTAAGTCAATCATGGGCTAGTAGAAACCCCCTCTGTTTGCATAAGCCCAATAGAATACACAGGGATATGTGGTAGATATGAAAGGGCCAGTCCAAAAAACAATGTTCAAGTTCATGAAGCCTTAGAGGGATTAAATATTACAAAGGCTGAGGGAGGCCAAGAAACCAATAATGTGGTCAAATGAATATAATGTAGATGTTCCCATTATACAAATGCCTCAGACAGCTCGCACAGGAGATCTATATGTTGCTATGGAAGGCATTTGTAACATTGTCTTTTATCTTTAGTACAGGGAAGCCTTGAAGGCTATGATCTACCCATTTACTGCACCTCCAGTAACGGCACATCAAGCCACCAGTGAAAATCCTCCGGGAGCTGCGAATCCTGCGTCGTCCGTAAAGTCCATGTCTCCCCTGACACTAGTGAATACTGAGATCACTCCTCAGAAATACAGGAGAAAAGCCGTGTCTGCAGAAGAGAGATGGACTATAAAGGTAAGACATCCGCAGACGACTCTGTGCTCATTCATAGTGTATGTGGACACCAGCTTCCATGATACAGAGCTTGGAGGTATACGTTGATGAGCTTGATCGGTTAACATGACAGCCACAGGTCTTACGAAGACCCGAGGCTGTTTGGTTATTTACTGTGAAAGAATGAAAAGGAAAAAACCCCCATATACTGTAGGTAGATCAATCAGACAATCAAGGGTTAAAGTACCCTGGGGGGTCTGAAAAATGTTTTTTAAAAAAAAAAGTTAAAAAAAATACATAAAAAAACGAAAAAATTCAAATCCCCCCCCCCCCCTTTCCCAGAACTGATATAAATTAACAGTAAAAAATGATAAACATGTTATGTATTGTCGTGTCTCAAAATGTCCGATCCATCAAAATATATATAACGGTATTCCTGTCGTTTAACCCCATACAGTAAATAGCGCCCAAAGTCGAAAATACCAACTTTTTGCGCATTTTTAAAAACATAATAAAGTGATCCATAGGCCACACAGTGCTAAAAATGAAAAAAACGTCACACTGAATGACAAAAGATGGCAAATGAATTTTTTTTTTGTACAGGAGGGTTTAATTTTAATAATAATTCGATATTTATATAGCGGCACACAGTTTATGCAGCGCTGCACATCGGTCCCTGTCCCAATGGGGCTCACTATCTAATCAACTACCAGTATGTTTTGGAGTGTGGGAGGAAACCGGAGGACCCGGAGGAAACCCACGCAAACACAGAGAGAACATTACAAAAACTATACAAAAACACACATGTGTTTTTCACCATTTTCACAGCATTTGGAAGTGTTTTCCACTTCCCAGTACACGAACATGAAATATTAAATACCATCACTTCTGAAGTGCAATTGTTAGCAGAAAAACAAGCCCAAAACACCGCTCTCTACATGGAATAATAAAAAAAAGTTCTAGATTTTTGAAGGTTGGGAGTAAATAATGGAAACGCAAAAACTAAAAGGTTTTCGGGGGGGAAGGGGTTAAACCAATAAGTATGAAATCACCGGTCAGTTAAAGCCTTTTAAAAGAACCCGTTCAGCAAAATAACCCTCATAATCTAAATATATTTCATAAACTGCCATTAGAGAGCATTGCCTCTATCCTTTCTTGTCCCTCTACATGCCTGTAAACTAAGCAATGAGGTCCTAAAGCTGTATGCAATGACTTGTGAGATGTCCAATGAGTCATTAGCATATTCAAGCTGTCCACGTGTATTCATGAGTGGGAGGCCAAGCCACACCCCCGTGCATGACAGGACAGCCTGTATAATGAGTAATGGCTCCTCAGCGCTTCTGGTGTGGCGGCTGCTGGGCCCCTGCGCTGTGTGGTATAAGGAGAGACACAACGGCTCCAGGCAGCCATGTCTATGCAGAAACAGTCAGGTACTTGTGTAGCTGATGTCGTGTGTCTCTGTGTATTAGGAGGGGAGAACATGTCAGCAGATGGCAGCACACACATAGCAATGCTTATAATTACATTAACACAGACCTGAGCAGGGGGTGTGGGAGGGGAGGGGAGGGGGGTCGGGGGTGACATCACTGCCTTTCACCATGTGACCAGCCTCATTTACATATAAAGAATAGATGATTTTATAATGATAATGTATGAAATAACTAGATAAAGGTGGAGGGATCCTTGTGAGCTGCTTCAACAGGTAGAGGTGACAGGACAAGTGACACAGAACCTGATGAAGGTGTCCTTTAGGGGGAAAGGGGTGTTAAAGCCTTTAAAAAAGCCGCGGAAAAGGGGTTTAAAAGCCACTCTAAAGTTTTTTTACCTTACAAAACTGTCAGCTCATCACAATAACTAGGTTTTCTGTTCTTTATTCCAGCGCGGAGGGTCCTGAATGAGGGACGCCAGACACCTCCTCCACTACCAGTATGTTGTTACAGAGCTCTCCTGGATCTGTATAATCTACATAATTGTAAAACCTAATGGAATTTAATAAAGGACGGAAAGTCTCACATGGAAGCTCCCAACCTCTGTATTCACTTAATGGCTACAAGCTATTCTCTACAAGAAGCCTCTTGACTAGAACAAGTGTATCAGTACGTTTTGATAGATCTATAATAATTAATTAAATGCAATTTTTTAATCTTAGTCCGTTAATTTACTTGTATCTGCAGGTTGGACTTATAGCCTAGAATCTTATTCACTTTTAATTTCTATCAAATCAAATAAGCAATGGGTAGATCAGTCCCACTTTGGCCTAGGTTTATCCTTCTGTGAATCTTCAGCACATTGAACTGCATTATATGTTTCAACCAGTTTGAAGACCTTAAAGGAAATCTACCATTTGATTTCATGCATTATAAACCAAAAACATACCTTGAGAATGCCATAGCTACACTGATGCAGAAAACGTATCTTGTTAATCCCTGAAAAACAAAAATTCAATACCTTGGGAACGCTGGATCCACATTACACACAGAGCTTTATAAACACATAGACAGGACTAATCACCTGAGTGGATCACTCATACAACAGCAGGTGGGGGAATGGTTGCAGCGATTGATACTCATGCCTGTCAGGGACAACACAGTGATTACTCTTCTCTGGAGCAGTGCATAATTAATGGTGAGAGAAAAAGCACAAAGCCCAGGCACAGAAGCAGGCAGGGCTCTTCATCAGTGTAGCTACAGCATCTCAAAGTTATGATTGATTCATACTGCATCACATCAAATGGTAGGTTTCTTTTAAATGAAATCACCCATCATGATAAAGCAAGGACCTTACTCATAGACCAGGCACTGTGACTGTGCTAATCTTCCTATATTTGTTATCATGACCTCCTTCCTTCTACTATCATCTTTTAAAATATACTAATGAGCCAGAAGCTCTCTTGGTGGTGTTACCAGAGCCACTGCTGCTTGTAATCTCAACAGGCTGTATAACCACCTCAACCATCCGGATCCAGGGAGGACAGTCCCGTTTTTTTTTTGCCACGTCCAAGCTGCAGAAGGTAAGTGCAAGACATCAACTCTGGTATCCTCCGGATGCTACAGAGCTGAATACTGCCAGCAGCTCCCTGCATTTTCCCTATGGGCTCTGCTTCTGCACATATGTAGCATGTTATAGAGCAGCAGGAGGAGGAGAGAGCAGGCCGACGTACAGTGTGTCCCTATTTGTAGGCCAGCATCGTTAAGAGGGTATAATCTACCATCAAAATCATAGCATCAAACATAATAAACCAGGGCCAATTACTCAGAGATCCGTCACCGTGATGTGTGTATGTGCCTATCCTTACTTCCAGAATCTACTTTTACAAATTTGCTAATGAGCCTCAAGGGCTCTTGGGGGGGGGGGGGGGGGGCGGTGCCGTCACATGCTGTTACCACGTTCTGGAGCATTTCCCTCTCCCTCTGCCTACTGTAATTTCAACACAGTGTGAGGCGGGATAGTGTTGCACAGTGTAACAGCCTGTAAATCTACAGCACGGAGGGGCTGTGGTAATGCTCAACAGAGTCCTTCTGGCTCATTAGCATGATTGTAAAGTTGATATTAGAAGGAGAAGGACATGGATAATAAATATAAGAAGATTACCACATTTACAGCGACTGGAGTAAGTGTCCCTGGTTTATAATGTTTCATTTGATGGTAGATTCCTTTTAAAGAGTCTCCAAGTATTCACTATCCATAGGATGGGGGGGTGGTAACAATCTGATCGGGTGGGATCCTCACTGATCTGAAATAAGGACCCTGCAGTTCATGAGAAGGGGGGATCCTGATCTCTGTAATTGAATGATTGTTTCAATACTTTGGGAGTGGTTGGAAATTGCCAAGCTCAGGGCTCGGCTATTCCTATGTGACTCTTTCATACCCAGTGAATGGGATGTTGGAGATACTGGCTCAGCAATTTCCGATTATTTCGTATGCACTTTTACTGCCACTTTATTCGGTTACTAAGAATGGAACCCCAATTCTTGTAAACTGCACGTTGAGTTCTTCATGATCGTTGTGGGTCTTTGCAGACAGACAACCTTTAAAGGAATCTACCACCAGTATCAAGGATTGTAGACCAAGCACACTAACATACTGGTGTGTGCCCCCTCTGGCAGGATCCACCCTTATTTAAGTTTCCTATGCCCTTGTTTTTTAAGAAAAAAAAGGCTTAAAAATGATGCAAATGAGCCTGAGGGGCTTCAGGCTCCATTAACACTATGGACCCCAGAGTCCTCAGGCTAATTTGCATAATTTTAAAGGCTTTTTTCCATAACGTCCCCCATGACGGCCCACTTGGAGGATGACCCTTGACCTCTGTAGGGACAGGAAGCAGAGAGGTTATTAAAATCCTCCCCCCCCCCTCATCTCCCGCCAGTTGTCTTTCTGTCCCTACAGGGGTCAGGTAAAGAGAGGGTCTCTCTCTCCTAGTGGGGGGGGGGGGGACATTATCTATAAAAAAAAAAATATATATTTATATCTATATATATATATATATATATAATACATATAGGGAGACAATCTTAAGTGTTCTTACATGGGGTTACGCTGACTTCGTCTAAGTATCCCTCCAGGCCGGTCCTCGGTGGATCGGCAGGGCGGGCCACCTCCTGGATGATGAACATCGGTCCGGTTTTCGTCCTCTCGGTGGCATGGTATGTCGGGGCCCTCGCTTGCGGACGCGAGAAACTACGTTTCCCTGAAATCCCTTGTGGCGATGACGATCCGGTCGCGACCGGAAGTAAACGCGCAGACGTCCAGGATACACTCTCGGACAGCGCGGATCATGCGCAAGGGGGAGGGCCCCATAAAGGTATTTAAATCCTCTAAGACGGGTAGTCAGTTGATCTGAGGTCTATCACATCGATTCGTGGTGTTGGGCCGTCCCAGACAGAGCCCAGACGAGAATGGCCTGATGAGGCAGACTTGGGCCTACTCCACCCCCGGTTCCAAGTGAGTGGTGCTGTATGGCAGGATATTTTTTTTTGTATGGAGAACACCCAAGTCATTATTTCTTGCCTTCTTCCCTAGGAGCAATGGGTCTAAGGGGAAAGGCCAAATAACGATAAATAGGGGGCAAATCCGAGAAAACCTGGACAAAAGTAAAATCCCTGTTAAAAAATGTTAATATGTGCCTCCACACTCTATCTGAAGGTTATAAGAAACCTTATTTGCAGACCTGTATTGAGGATTTCATGGCAGGAGAAAAAACGTCTCCTTTATGGATGTGACAACTAAAAACTTTATATAGAAAGAAAAAGTGGGTTCTTCGGTGCAGCCGCACTCAGGGACGCCCCCCCCGCAAAAAAGGGGCAAGAGCTATATCAGTCTCCTCATCCGAGGAGGAGAGAGGGTTGCATCTCAGATTCTCCATCTTGGCTCTCTGGTCGAAGATCAGGAACATCAGGATCGCGAACAGGCAACAAGCTCTCGTACTTATTTCAGAATGATGATCTGGACGATTCTCTTAAAAGCTATGCGTGATACACTGAACCTAGAAGACGATGGGGTACTCCCTTATCTCGTGAAGATGAACTATTCGGTGGTCTTAAAGCTAAGAAACATCGTGTCTTACTTAACGATACCCTTAGAGGGTTGAATCAGTGAAGAATCGAAAGATCCCGAGAGGAAACAGCAATTTCTAAGAACTTCAGGAAAGCGTTTACTCTTTGATCAAGAAGAATCAAAGATGAGACTCATTTCCTAAAGTAGACGTGCAGGTATCCAAAGTCTCAAAGAAAAGGATCTTCCTTTGAAGATTCTGCCACAACTCAGGGACCCAAGGATAGAAAATCAGAGGCACCTGCTGAGACGAGAAGGCGTGGGAGACGTCTTATGTTAAGTCTCAAGTCAAATTTAGCTGCCACCTCAGTGGCAAGAACACTTCTATTTCTGGCTGGGGGAAGTTGGAGTCTATATCCGGGAGGGCACTCCCAGAGACGCTACTAGAGAATATGCCATTATTAAGATCAGCTACCGCCTTTTTGCAGATGCGTCAGCAGAAGGGATACGTTTCGCTGCAAAAGAGGGAGCCCTTAACCAATGCCACTAGAAGGGCCCTGTGGCTAAAGCAATGGAAGTTGGAGACATCCGCCTCTAAATCAAAAGTCGGCAGTATCCTTTCTCAGGAGCCTTCGTTTTTGGGCCTGAACGGACGCCATATTGAGAGAAAGCGTCTGACAGGAAGAGGGGATTTCCGGAAAGTAAAAACAATCCCCAAAGAGACTCTTTTTCGTCCTTTTAAAACAACCACAGAGAGACTTACCGTTGGAAAAGGTAAGCAGGGGCGATGGAGTTACCCTAAAGGAGGAAGGGGAAGGGTTTCCGTTTCTCCAACCCCCAGATGGATCAGGAAACAAGAAACAATGACGCCAGGGTGGGGGGGGGCGTCTTCTGAGGATTCCATCCCAATGGACAAAGATCACTACGAATCCTTGGGGTGCTGACCATTATGGAATCAGGTTACAGGATAGAATTTGTTACCCCCCCCTCTTCAAGGTTTATCCCACCTTTACCCTCCTGTTCTCTCTCATCCTACACATTCCTTCATTTGGCAGGAAGTATGTCTCATTTCGTCCACATGGGAGTCGTGGGGTACCGGTTCCTCGAGAGCGCAGAAAGGTTGGGATTCTACTCCCGTTGTTCTTGTCAAAAAAACCGAACGGATCAAATCGCCTGATCATCAATCTAAAGGAGGTTAAACCGCTTCATCGTTTACAGAGATTTCGCATGGAGTCGGGGTAAGAACTGCTACCAAGCTTATTCACGTAAAACTCCCACATGTGTGTACATTTAGACCTACAAGATGCATACTATCATGTAACTATTCACCCTGCATCTCAGAGATTCTCAGATTCTCGGTCCTCTCTCCCGAGGGTTCGTCTTACATTTTTCCGTTCACGTGCACTTCCATTTGGTATTCATCGGACCCGAGGGTTTTCACCAAGATTATGGTGGAGGGGGTGGTGCCTTCTAAAGGCTACAAGACATATCTATTATCCCTTACCTAGACGACTTGTTTAATAATAGGAAAGACAGACAAAGCCTATTATCAGCCAAGAAGAGATAAAATTTTATCAGAGGGGGATGGTTAATCAATCTGAAAAAATCGAGTTTAACACCTTCCACTAAAAAGACATTTTTGGGGGTTATATTAAATTCAAATCATCAGATTGTCTTTTCTTCCCCAGGGAAACGATAATCAACAAAAAGGACCAGATCATTCTTTCAGAAGGAAGGACTCTGTATCAGTCAGACAGGCGATGAAGATCCTGGGGCTCCTCACAGAATGCCTACATGCAGTCGCATGGAGGTCAGAGTCATACTCGATTTCTCAGAACTGGATCTTAAGCTTCTGAACAGGAGGTCTCGGGGGCTAGACAAAAAGATCCGGATCCCATCCTTTGTAAAGAGGGACCTACTGTGGGTGGACGGAATCGGAAACCTGGAAAAAGGGGTTTATTGGCCACCTCCCAGTTACCATTGTAACAGACGGAAGCAGCTCGGGTTGGGAGCAATCTTCCCTTCCCACTACGAGCAGGGGTCCTGGACTCCATCCAAGCAAGGAAGAGAGCTCAAACTACAGGGAGCTAAGAGCAGTTTGGGAAGCCTTAAAGTCAAACACAGCCTGTCTAAGAAACTATCATATACACATACTACGGACAACGTCACGGCAGTATCCTACCTAAGGAGGACCAAGGGGGTACAAAGATCCCCGGTGCTATCAAATCTGGCTCACACCATCTTCTTATGGGCGGGAGGAAACATCCTTTCCATCTCGGCCACTCATCTGGAAGGGGAACCCTAAACAGAGAGGGGATTATCTCAGCAGGAAAGAAATCCAGACCCAACGAATGGTGTCTCACCAAGAGGTCTTTCTACATTTAACCAGCATCATGGGGTATTTCCCCAAATCGGACTGTTCGCCACGAGGGAAAATACAAAGTGCCAGAAATTCTATTCTCTGGAGGCCAGCGAGTCCAGGGATTACATGGATGCGTTCAGCCACGACTGGAACGGAAGTCTCGTGTATGCCCTTTCCCTATTCCCTTAATCGCAGAGTCTCAGGAAGATCTTGCTCGACAGGGCGAGGGTGATCTTGATGCCCAAATTGGCCAAAAAGAAGCTGGTATCCGCTGTTGAGATCTCTGTCCATCCAACAACCTCTATCCACCGGTTCGGAAGGACCTCCTGAACCAGGGTCCGATACTTCATCCAGACCGGGGAAGACTCAACTGGCAGCCTGGATCCTGAGTCCGAGTTCCTAAGATCCAGGGTCTTCCCGAGCTGTGATAGCCACAATGAAGGCAAGTAGGAAAGAAGGTTACCTTCGCCAATATACTACAAAATATGGAAAAAGTTTGTAACCTTTATAGTGGGGCTAATACCCCCTCCCAAGCTAACCCCAATATTTGCACAGGTCCTAGACTTCCTACAAAGGGGCCTAGAAATCGGTCTTTCTAACAAGCCACCTTAAGTCCAGATCTCGGCCTCTTAAGCGCATTTTCGAACCTCCTCTGGAGATCACAGGTGGGTCAAAGATTCTATTGCCAGCCGCAAAACAGGATCCATGGCCTCAGATTTTGAAACGGGCGGGTCTTAATGGGATCTCTACCTTGGTACTAGATGCCTACCTCCAGCGCCTCCTTTTGAACCCTTGAGAACACTAGTATAAAAAAATTTAAACTTATAAAAACCTCCTCTCATCTTAATAGCTGTGAACTTCGAGCTAGGAGGTCTCCAAGCCATTTCCATATTAGAGAGCCCTATATGTGCTAATTCTCCCTGACAGGATAATGCTTACTCTAGATCCACGGTCGATACCCAAGGTGGTGCGTATTTCACCAAGAATCAGGACAATAATACTTCCATCACTTGTGCGGAGGAATCCCTACCTCAAGCAAGGATAAGTAGTAGTGGCACTACCTTGACATTAAGACGCTCGGTTTTAGCGTTATTTTAACCAAGCCACAATCTCTTTCGTTCAGTTTCAGGGAGAAGAAAAGAACACAAGGGCGTAAAGGCAATCAAGACTACGATAGCCAGATGGTTACAAATGGTCCATAGCCACGCTGTTATACAGAGCAAGGGAAAGAGGTTTCACTCCAACACTCGAAAGCCCACCTCCACCAGAGTAATCGCTCCTGGCGAGAGAAAGAAGGGGACGCTTCCCTTGAGCAAACTCGCAGAGTCTTCATCCACGTTGATATACACTACATGCCATGGGATCTTGCCTAACTCACTAGGATCTCGCTTCGGTCGAGGTTTCTCCAAGGCAGTGGTCCCGCCTGACTCTACTTATTGGTAGAATCTCCAAGTGCCGTCGGACGAGACGGAGGGACGTTATGCGAAATGGTTTGAATTAGGACTCCACCGGTAATTCGGTTTCATTCTAGTCCTCATGACGCGCCTATATATTTTTCCCTCCCAAGGGTACTCTTCCACTTTGTGAATTCTTTGTATGTGATGGAATACAAAAACATGCAGAATAAAAATTATGTTGCTATCTTCACCGGTCTTTTTGTAGTTATTTGGTCTAGACACTGGCGGAGAGGAGAGGGCGAGGAGGGGGGAGCTTTTACCTCTCTGCGTCCTGTCCACTTACAGAGGGTCAGGGTCATCCGCACGTGGGCCGTCATGGAGGACTAGATGGAAAACGATATTACCGGTGGTCATAATTCACCACTTTATTTAAAAAAAAAAAAAACAGGAATAAGATCAAAGAATAAGCAAATCCTGAAAGATGGTGGAACAGCAGAGTATGTCAATGTGCTGGTTTACAATCTTTATCCCTGGTGGAGATGGCCTTTAATTACCTGATGGTGACCACATTGTAAGATTAAATCACAAGGAGAGCTTATATAATGAATCTTACCATCTAAGACTATGGTTACTCATTGAAAGTATCTTCTATAAAATGTTGACTGATCCTCGTTACTGCGCTCGAGGGTTATTCACCTCCTTCTCATTTGTTCACCATCATAAGCGGAAGGAACCAGGCACATAGATCTCTCCACAGAAGTTTTATGTCTATTTAGATAATCGCTAGCGGTTGATGTGTTGAGTTTTCAATAGACTCTATGCTCTGAGCTCGCCTCTTCTTTTATCCATTTTGGACAGCGCTTGTACTCTTCCATTCCATATGGAACCAAAAAACCCGGTCCGTGTGCAGTTCATTTGCCTTCTGCGTTTCACAGTATTTGAAGCCAGAAAGAAAAGAAAACCTAACATTTGATTTAATGCAGTATGCAGCAAACATACCTGGAGAAGCGTAGATGTAGACTACCTGATGCAGGCACATATCTTGGTTTAATCCCTAGCTGAGTGGTTTTACGCCATAAAAACAATTATTAAAATTATGATAATGAAGCGTCTCACTGTACGATATAAATGTATCAAGACGATATTAGGCGTACATATTCCAAAAATATAAACACAGCTAAGTGAACCTCATACATAGTATACACAGAGCTATGTTAATTATATTATTAAGTTTATATACCACATTAGGTATCAGTGAACATAACCCATACAAGGAAAATAAGGGGGTTACATGTGATCGCACCAGACCCTACTATTTGACGTCCCCATTCCGACTGTTAAACGACTTTTGGAATAAAAAAGGTTTGCCCGACACAGTGAAAGAATAATTCAGTTACCACTGTGGTAATATTAAAATACTAACAAAACACGACAAGTCCTGAGAAAAAAAACATTTTTGATTGTGAACGAATGCAACCCATCGCTGCACTGCTTTACGTCAAATCAGAATACAATGGGTCAAATAAACCCTAGAGTTTTGGTTTCCTAATACCACATCGGGTCAATGGGAGAGTCATTTATAATAGGGTTCCGAATCGGCTTTTTTTGTCGAAGGTTCTCGGAATTGTCCGATTGACCACCGAAGTTGCCACCGGGTTTTTTGAGGCACGCAATCGGATTGTGGCGTTCGGCATGCATGCGGGGCGGGCCTTCGGAGAACAAATTGCGGTTATTAAAAAAAAAAAAAGTGTTGCTTGACAGCACTTTACCCTAGCACCAAGAAAAATAGAAGGTGACATCTGGTGGACATCGGGCGCACTACTTAGTGAATCCGGCTGGACCCAAATCAGCTAAGCCGGAAACCCGCCAATGTATCGACGAATGGATCGGTAAAGTAAATTCTCCCAATAAGTCAGATTTAGGTCCAAATCTCTTTGATCAAGCCTTCTGGATGTCCAGAAGGTTTCCCCCGTTCAATGTTTTGACGCTTTTAAATCGGCGCTTATTCTGAACAAAAACCTCTCAGATGCCGCACCAAAAATCTCTAGGTCTGTTGTTGGTTTTCCGCTAAATGCCTAGAAGCTTTGAAATGTTAATACGTCGCATCAATGTCCGACAAATGCCTTGATACGCCTAACTTAAGTGTACCGCTGTGGTGACCCACGTATGCTTACAACATCTGTGCATCCTGCTTAAATAAAATGCACATTATCAGAGTTCCGGTGAATGAACTTCTGAGTCAATAAGTTTTGCCTGTGGGGAATGACTGCGAAAACTGCTCAAACCTTAATAGCCTTACAGTATTTGTGTCCACACCGAAAACATCTGGAAAAACACAGCCATGTTAGGAATAGCCAGTGTTTTAATATACAGCATGAGTTCTACAACAGTGTCAGCATTTGGTTGATCAATTATTGTGCACTGCAGACCTGGTCATTGTCTAATGTGCCTGCCGTTAGCAATGGTAATCTTTTGTATTTTATGCAGTAGTAATTTTTTTTTTTATATCGTACTGTTTTCTTTTTTTGTATTGCCACTGAATGTCTGTGTATGTGTACACGGGAGTGGCGGAACCGGTAAAATAATGTCACTTCCTGCGGTTTAGCCCCGCCCATGTTACTAAACGCTGGGTTCAAGTGTTTCCGGAGACACCCCAAACTGTGGCAGCCTCCCCATTGGTGGTAAGCTTGGTGTATATATGTTTTTTTGCATATGGTAACAAAGATAGGATCATGATTAAGACGACGATTAGTGCTTTCCGAAAATGCGTGAGGTCTGCTTTGATGCCATCTGTGTTCGTATTTAGCTAATAAAGAAGATTTTAAACGTACTCACACGTGTGGGAGGGTTTTAAGTTCTGCCAAACCCGTTTGTTTAGATACAATCATCAAGTTTGCACCCCGCCCCCCCCCCAGCTTCTGTGTAGAGAGTTCTGGTGGACTAAGACCCAGTGTGTAATACAAGCTTGCATGTAACACTGTGCAAATGCTTGGAATCCCGCTTCCAAGGTCCTGAATGTTATTGTGTTTTTTTCAGCAAAACCACTAGCACAGGGATTAACTGAGGATATTGACCTGCCAATCAAGTGCTAGCTACAGCATTTCAAGAGGATGTTGGCTTCATAAGCATAAATCTAAATGGTTAGATGTCCTTTAAAGCCACACGAAAAAAGAGTATATTTGTTTTTCTGTGACATTTAACACACACAGGGATAAAATAATTCTAATAAAGTTTTTATGGGCGAGTCGGTAGATGAACAGTCGAGCTATTTACTATTACTCATACAGCTTATATAATAGAAAAGAAACAGCGAACAGCAGATAGACTGGTGAAATTTTCATGCATTTCTATAAAGCAAGTCAATACTATATGAAAGCCAAGATTAAACTTGACTCATCTAATACGATGGCCACTTTTAATAAACCGATTCCGTATCATGGATATTATTAGATTATTATTGAGAATTTTAATCTGAAAGAAAATTTACGGCGACGCGAGCAGTTCTTTAACATGCTTGGCACAATCAACCACAATTGCAGCGAGTGTTTGGCAAACGCATTGTTACAAAGCAATTGTAGGATGGAGATGACATATAAACTAGTTACAGCAGAAGAAATAATTAAAAAAAAAAAAGCACATTCCAGAACACAGATAATTTTAAAATGAAGCTACTGAGCAGAATGGCAATGGGGAAGGGGGGTGGGGTGTTAGGGAGCGGCCATATCATGCTGGTAGCTTCCAGGTTGTTATATTGCACAGTAGCACCCTCTTTCCCACTGTGTGCTGAAACTAGCCCGTCAGAGGGAGGAGGTAGGCTGAGGGGGAGTTGACAGTGTGTGAACAGCCATGTGAAGCTTCAGGGCCAGAGGAGGACCCTTAGGTATTAGCATAAGTTTAACATGAATTAGAAGGAAGGAGGCCATGGAGAAAACAAACTATAAGAAGTTACCACAGTCAGGGACAGGGTTCGGAGTACTATGGGAGTAAGTGTCCTGTGTTATTATTGATTTGTGAATGTTTCATGCCTAGATTGGGACTGTCTTTTGTGTGTTATGACATGCCTACTTAGGGTAGCGCATGCTACAGTTTTCTGCGCGTAGTACGAATAGACAGGGTTAATATATAGAAGGGCCTATGATGCAGGAATGTGTGAGACACAACAGGAGATGCATGGATCCAGAGTCATGACACGCTATACATCACTGCTGAATATGTGGTGCTATGGATGAATGCATACATTCTCTATTGCAAACATCATATGAAAACCACAGCCAGTGCGCTTTGCACGAGAATTTGGTACCTAGAAACGCAGCAGCACCCACATGGCAACACAGTGCGTGTACTAACCGGAAGTCAGTGAGTTGAGAAAACTAGTCGGCACGTTGTGTGAAAGCGCAAATGTCCAGAGCCTTAGAGGGGATGTGTTATAGTGAATTAGGTCCATGTTAGGGCGAGTGGAATTCTTATTGCACATTTGCAGAATTGCAGTACAAAATCTCCACAAAGATGGCGCATTGTTTGACCTCTAGCGTCAATTATTGCGTGTTGCGTCATAGCGGCGCTACTGGCGCCGCCGGAAATGGCTTGGAGGCGGGAGGCGGGGCTTAATGTTAAAACTGCAGATGTTGTACAGGAAGGTGGAGGTAAACACGGGGATGGATAATGGAAGAAGCGCAGCGGCGTCAGGAACACGAGGAGCGCTCCGGGGCCAAACATTACGAGAAGTGGACTCTTAGGGGAGGGGACAGGTAAAGTCATCACTACACCATTTGCACAGTGCGCTCTGCTGCGGGACGTGTAGTGCCGACCCATGCAACATATGGGGGCAGCATTTACATTTATTAATCCGTTACTTAGTTATTCACAAGTATGGAACTTTCCACGGAAACTCCCTTACCCTGATGACCCTTGTAGTGAGGTTGTGAAGGGTGATAAGTGTCTTATATAATATGAGTATCGATTAAAGGGGACTTTCCAGTCACTTTAACATTCCGACCCAATAAATGGCACATGAGCAGGGGTCATACAGTGATCAGGAGAACCTAGGTCCTCAAATAATACCCAAATAAATAAAGCAACTGAACACATATGAATAATATTTATATAGCGCTGTCAATATATTGTAGCGTTTACATATCATAAGGGGACACATCCAGATATATTATATTCAGAGAACTAACAGTTATATGGAACAATAGGAGGCCCGGATCACAAGAGCTTACTGTCTATGAGGATGAGGGGGTCTGGGGGACCACAAGAGATACTGTCATGAGGATGAGGGGGTGACACAAGAGCTTTACGGTCTATGAGGATGGGGGGGGTGACACAAGAGCTTTACGGTATTATGGAGGATGAGGGGCGGGGTGACACAAGAGCTTTTACGGTTATTGAGGATTGAGGGGGTGACACAAGAGCTACGGTTTAAGGATGAGGGGGTGGTGGGTGACACGAGAAGCTTACGGTCTAGAGGGGGTGGACACGAGGCTTACGGTCTAAGAGGGGGTACCGGTGACACGAGGCTTACGGTCTATGAGGGGGTGAAAGAGAGTTACGGTCTATGAGGGGGTGACACGAGAGCGTACGGTTGATGAGGGGGGGTGACCGGAGAGCGTACGGTCTATCGAGGGGTGACACGAGAGCTTACGGTCTGATGAGGGGTGGACACGAGAGCTTACGGTCTATGAGGGGGTGACACGAGGCTTACGGTCTATGAGGGGGGTGATGACACGAGGAGCTTACTGGTCTATGGGGGGGTGACAACTGAGAGCTTACGGTATATCGAGGGGGGGACACGAGAGCTTACGGTCTATGAAGGGGGTGGACACGAGAGCTTACGGTCTATGAGGGGGTGACCGAGAGCTTACGGTCTATGAGGGGGGACACGCTGAGCTTACGGCTATGAGGCGGGTTGAACGAGAGCTTACGGTCTATGAGGGGGTAGGTTGACACGAGAGCTTACGGTCTATGGAGGGGGTGAACGAGAGTTACGGTTATGAGGGGTGACACGATAGCTTACGGTTATGAGGGGGTGAACGAGAGCTTACGGTCTATGAGGGGGGACAGAGAGGTACGGTCTATGAGGGGTGGACACGAGGAGAGATTACGGTATCTATTGAGGGGGGGGACACGAGAGATTACGGTCTATGAGGGGGTGGGTGACCGAGAGCTTACGGTCTATGAGCGGGGGGTGACACGAGAGCTACGGTCTATGAGGGGTTGACACGAGAGCTTACGGCTAATTCTAGAGAGGGGGTGGACACGAGACTTACGGTTAGAGGGTGGTGACACGAGAGCTACGGTCTCTATTGATGGGAGGGTGACACGAGAGCTTACGGTCTATGAGGGGTGTGACACGAGGAGTTACGGTCTATGAGGGGGTGGACCACGGAGAGCTGAACGGTCTATGAGGGGGTGGAACGAGAGCTTACCGGTTATGGAGGGGGTGACCGAGAGACTTAAGTCTATGAGGGGGTGACACAGAGCTTACGGTCTTTTATGAGCGGCGGTGGTGACACGAGAGCTTAGGTTATGAGGGGGTGACACGAGACTTACGGTCATGAGGGGGTCGGGGGGGTATGACCGAGAAGCTTACGGTTATGATGGGGTGGACACGAGAAGCTTACGGTTCTATGGGGGTGACACGAGAGCTTCGGTCTATTGAGGGGGTGACACGAGGAGAGCTTACGGTCGATGAGGGGGTGACACGAGAGCTTACGGTCTATGGGGGTGAACGAGAAGATTCGGGTCTATGAGGGGGGTGACACGAGAGCTTACGGCTATGAGGGGGTGACACGAGGCTACGGGTTCTATGAGGGGGGTGACCACGAGAGATTACGCTATGAGGGGTGACACGAGGAGCTTACGGTTTATGAGGGGGTTGACACGAGAGCTTACGCTATGAGGGCGGGGTGACCCGAGAGTTACGGTATATGATGGTGGGTGGGTGGTGGGGGGTCGACCGAGAGTTACGGTTATGAGGGGGGGTGACACGAAGAGCTTAGTCTATGAGGGTGTGACACGAGAGCTTACGGTCTATGAGGGGGGTGACACGAGGAGCTTCCGGTTCTATGAGGTGGGGTGACACCGAGAGGCTACGGTTATGAGGGGGTGAGAGAGCTACGTCTATGGGGGGGTGACACGAGAGCTTACGTCTATGAGGGGTGGGTGAGACACGAGAAGCTTACGGTCTATGAGGGGGGTGACAGAGAGCTTACGTCGATGCGGGGGTGACACGAGAGCTCCGGCTATTGAAGGGGGGGTGACACGAGAGCTTAAACGGGTTATGAGGGGGGTGACACGAGAGGCTTCGGTCTATGAGGGGGTTGCCACGAGAGCTTACGGTCTATGAGGCCCCCGGGGTGACACAGCGGCTTCGGTCTATGAGGGGGTGGTGACCGAGAGCTTCGGTCTATGAGGGGTGTGGGGGGGGGCGGTGGTGGGGGGTGGTTGACACGAGAGTTACGGTCTATGAGGGGGTGAAAATGAGAGCTTCGGTATTGAGGGCGGGTCGGGCGTGCACGAGAGCTTCGGTCTATGAGGGGTGGACACGAGAGCTTACGGTCTATGAGGGGGTGACAGAGAGTTACGGGTCTATGAGGGGTGGCCACGAGAGCTTACGGGCTATGAGGGGTGCACGAGAGGGTGGGCTTACGGTCTATGAGGGCGGTTGGACACGAGAGCTTACGGTCTATGAGGGGGTGACACGAGAGCTTACGGTCGATGAGGGGGTGAACACGAGAGCTTACGGTCTTATGAGCAGGGGGGGGGTGACACGAGAGCTGAGGTCTATGAGCGGGTGACAGAGAGCTTACGGCTATGAGGGGTAGGTGACAGAGGCTTACGGTCTATGAGGGGTGATGACACGAGCGCTTACGGTTATGAGGGGGGGTGACACGGAAGCTTACGGTCTATGAGGGGGTGACACAGAGTTACGGGTTCATGGAGGGGGTGGTGACACGAGAAGATACGGTCTATGAGGGGGTGACACGAGAGCTTACGTCTATGAGGGGGTGACACGGAGCTTACGGTCTATGGGGAGGGGGGTGACACGAGGAGTTACGGTCTATGGGGGGGTTGACACGAGAGCTACGGTCTATGAGGGGGGGGACCCGAGAGCCTTACGGGTCTATGAGGGGGGTGTGGTGACACGAGAGTTACGGTCTATGAGGTGGTGACACCGGAGAGCTTACGGGTCTATGAGGGGGGGTGAAACGAGGATACGGTATATGAGGGGCTGACACGAGAGCGTTACGGTCTATTGAGGGGGATTGGGGTGACACGAGAGCTTGGTCTATGAGGGGGTGACACGAGAGCTCGGGTCTATGAGGGGGGTGACACGAGAGTTTACGGTCTTAGAGGGGGGTGGTGGGGTGACACGAGGAGCTTACGGTTATGAGGGGGTGACGAGAGTTACGTCTATGAGGGGTGAGGTGGACACGAGAGCTTACGGCTATGCGGGGTGACACGAGAGCTTAAGGGTCTATGAGGGGTGGGGTGACACGAGAGCTTCGTCTTGAGGGGGGGGTGGACACGAGAGCTTACGGTCTCTGAGGGGGAGGCGGTGACACGAGAGCTTACGGTCTATGTGAGGGGGTGACACGAGAGCTTACGGTCTATGAGGGTGTGTGGTTGACAAGAGAGTTACGGTCCATGAGGGGGGTGGTGGGACAGAGAGCTTAGGTCTATTGAGGGGTTGCCACGAGAGCTTACGGCTATGAGGGGGTGACACGAGGAGCTTACGGTTATGAGGGGGGTGACACAGAGCGATTACGTCTATGAGGGGGGGGTGTGGTGACACGAGAGCTTACGGTCTATGAGGGGGTGACCCGAGAAGCTTACGGTATATGAGGGGTGGAAGTGACACAGAGCTTACGGTCTAGAGGGGGGTGACACGAGAGATTACGGTCTATGAGGGGGTGAAACGAGGCAAGCTTACTGTCTATTGAGGGGGTGGTTAGGTGTGACCACGAGAGCTTACGGTCTATGAGGGGGGTGACACGAGGAGATTACGGTTCCCTATGAGGGGGTGACACGAGAGCTTACGGTCTCGAGGGGGTGTGGTGACACGGAGAGCTTACGGTCTATGAGGGGGTGACACGAGATTACGGTCTATGAGGGGGTGAACGAGAGCTTACGGTCTATGAGGGGTGGATGACACGGAGCTTACGCGCTCTTATGAGGGGGGACACGAGGAAGGCTTCCGGTCTATGAGGGGGTGGGATGACACGAGAGCTTACGGTCTATGAGGGGGGTGACACGAGAGCTCCGGTCTATGAGGGGGTGGGGGGTGACACGAGAGATTACGGGTTCTATAGGGGTGGTGGACACGAGAGAGTACGGTCTATGAGGGGGTGACACGAGAGCTTACGGTCTATGAGAGGGGTGACACGAGAGCTTACGGTCTATGAGGGGGGGGACACGAGGCTTACGGTCATGAGGGGGGACACGAGAGCTTACGGTCTATGAGGGGTGACACGAGAGCTTACGGTCTATGAGGGGGTGACACGAGAGCTTACGTATATGACGGGGGTGGTGACACGAAGAGCTTACGGTCTATGAGGGGGTGAACACGAGAGTTACGGTCTATGAGGGGGTGGGGTGGACACGAGAGCTTCCGGTCTATGAGGGGGGGGTGACACGAGGAGCTTACGGTCTATGAGGGGGGACACGAGAGCTTACGGTCTATGAGGGGGGTGACACGAGGAGAGCTTACGGGTATATGAGGGGGTGACACGAGAGCTTACGGTCTATGGGGGGTGGACCGAGAGCGTAGGTCTATGAGGGGGTGGACACGAGAGATTACGGTCTATGAGGGGGGGGTGACACGAGAGCTTACGGTCTATGATGGGGGTGAACACGAGAGCTTACGGTCTATTGAGGGGTGAGGTAGGGGTTGACACGAGAAGCTTACGGTCTATGAGGGGGTGACACGAGAGCTTACGGTCTATGAGGGGGGGGGTGAACAAGAAGCAGCGTAGGGTCTATGAGGGGGGTGGTGACGAGAGCCTACGGTCTAGAGGGGGGGGTGGGCCGAGCGCTCGGTACTATGAGGGGGTGACACGAGAGCTTACGGGTATATGAGGGGGGTGACACGAGAGATTACGGTCTATGAGGGCGGGGTGGTGACACGGAAGAGGTACGGTCATGAGGGGGTGACACGAGAGCTTACGGTTCTATGTGAGGGGTGACACGAGAGCTTACGGTCTATGGGGGGTGGACACGAGAAGCTTACGGTCTATTGAGGGGGTGCCACGAGGAGCTTACGGTCTATGAGGGGGGTGCCACGAGAGCTTATCGGTCTATGAGGGGGTTGACACGAGAGCTTACGGGTCTATGAGGGGGTTGACACGAGAGCTTCCGGTCTAATATGAGGGGGTGAAAGAGAGCGTACGGTCTTCGATGAGGGTGGTGACAACGAGAGCTTACGCCGGTATATGAAGGGGTTGACACGAGAGCTTAGGTCTATGAGGGGAGGGTGACACGAGGGGAGCTTACGTCTATGAGGGGGGGTGACACGAGAGCTTACGGTCTATGAGGGGGTGACCGAGAGCTTACGGTTATGAGGGGGTGACCCGAGAGCTTACGGTCTATGAGGGGGGGGGGTGACACGAGGAGCTTACGGTCTATGAGGGGGTGACACGGGAGCTTACGGTCTATGAGGGGTGACACGAGAGCTACGGTCTATGAGGGGGGTCACACGAGAGCTTACCGGTAATGAGGGGGTGCAACGAGAGTTACGGTCTATGAGGGGTGACACGAGAGCTTACGGTTCTATGAGGGGGTGACACGAGAGCATTACGGTCTATGAGGGGCGGTGACACGGAGATACGGTCTATGAGGGGGTGACACGAGAGCTTACGGCTATGAGGGGGTGACACAGGAGTTACGGTCTATGAAGGGGGTTGACACGAGAGCTTACGGTCTATGAGGGGGGACACGCGAGTTACGGTTATGACGGGGGGACACTGAGAGTTACGGTTATGAAGGGGGGAAACGAGAGCTACGGTCATGAGGGGGGTGAAACGAGAGATTACGGTCCTATGAGGGGGGGTGACACCGAGAGCTTACGGTCTAGAGGGGGGGGTGAAACGAGACTTACAGCGTATATGAGGGGGTGAGGTGGTTGACCGAGAGCTTACGGTCTATGAGGGGTGGGGTGGGGTGACACGAGAGCTTACGGTCTATGAGGGGGTGACACGAGAGCTTAGGTTCTATGAGGGGGGATGACACGAGAGGCTTAACGGTCTAGGAGGGGGTGACACGAGAGCTTTTACGGTCTATGAGGGGTTGACACGAGAGATTCGGTCTCAGAGGGGGGGGACACGAGAGGCTTACGGTTATGAGGGGGTGACACGAGAGCTTACGGTCTATGAGGGGGTGACACGGAGGAGCTTACGGTCTTGAGGGGTGACACGAGAGCTACGGTCTCTATGAGGGGGGGTGACCAACGAGAGCTTACGGTCTATGAGGGGGGTGACCACGAGAGCTTACGGGTCTATGAGGGGGTGGACCCGAGAGCTTACGGTCTCTGAGGGTTGACACGAGAGCTTACGGTCTATGAGGGGGGGTGACACGAGAGCTTCACGGTCTATGAGGGGGGTGACACGCTAGCTTACGGGTCTATGAGGGGGGTGGAAACGAGGAGCTTACGGTTATGAGGGGGTTGACACGAGAGCTTACGGTCTATGAGGGGTGACACGAGAGCTTACGGTATATGAGGGGGGTGACACGAGAGCCTACGGTCTATGAGGGGGGGGTGACACGATGAGCTTCAGGTCTATGAGGGGTGGGACACGAGGCTTACGGTTATGTGGTGGGTGACAAGAGAGCGTACGGTCATGTGAGTGGTTGACACGACGAGCTTACGGTCTATGTGGGGGTGGACACGAGAGCGACTGTCTATGAGGGGGGTTTGACACGAGAGCTTACTGGGGTTTCTATGAGGGGTGAAACGAGAGCTTACGGTCTATGAGGGGGTGACCGAGAGAGCTACGGTCTATGAGGGCGGGGTGACACGAGAGCTTCGGTCTATGAGGGGGGTGGGTGACACGAGAGCTTACGGTATATGAGGGGTGACACGCAGAGTTACGGTCTAGAGGGGGTGACACGAGAGCCGTACGCGGTCTATGAGGGGGTGGGTTGAAACGAGAGCTTAGGTCTATGAGGGGGTGTGACACGAGACTACGGTCTATGAGGGGGTGACACGAGAGCTTACGGTCTAGGAGGGGGTCGACACGAGAGTTACGGTCTATGAGGGGGGGGGGTGTCACGAGAGGTTACGGTTATGAGGGGGGAACACGGGAGCTTACGGTCTATGAGGGGTGGACACCGCGAGCTTACGGTCTCTGCGGGGGTGTGAACGAGAGGGTTCCGGTCTCTGCGGGGTTGCCCCCGCGAGCTTCCGGTCTATGGGGGGGGACACGAGGCTTACGGTCTAGGCAGGGGGTGACACGAAGAGAGTACGGTCTATGAGGGGGGGGTACCGAGAGATTAAAGGTCTATTATGAGGGGGTGACCACGAGAGTTACGGGGAGAGGAGGGGTCGGGTGCACGAGGATGAAGCGGCCGATGGGGGGGGGGGGGGTGGGTGACAGAGACGCTACGGTATGGGGGGGTGACGAGAGCTTACAGGTTATGAGGGGGTGGAGACACGAGACGATTCGGTTTATATGGGGGGGACAAGAGGGAGACTCTACGATATGAGGGGGGGTGAATGGGTTCGGTCTATGAGGGGATGAAGGGGGGGACACGAGAGTACGGTTAGAGTGATGAAGGGGGATATTGGGTTATAGAGATTGAGAATGGTAGCCTTTGTTTAAGGGAACAGTACTATTAAGAAAGTGAATGGTGTGTTTCATAATTATATGGAGTTGTGGGGGTACTACTCAGGTAAGGTGATTAACCTCTCCTTTACTCTCTCTACCTTCCTCTCTTCCTTCCCCCCCCCCTCCACTTTCTTTCTTTCCTCTCCCTTCTCCTTTCCCCCCTTTTCTCTCTTTTCCCTTCCCTCCCCTCCTTCTCCTCGGGGAATTTCAGCACAGCAGCGCCACCTGGTGGACGTCAGAGGAACTACCTTAGTGAGTCGCCGGAAGACCCGAATCCACCGCAGAGAACGCGTCGCTGGATCGCAAATGGGCCGGGTAAGTAAATCTGCCCCATTGTAGCTTCTCTCCAGCATCTCCTCAAGGGGTTATCCCGGACTAGCAATAAATTAGGGACAGACTTGGACAGACTTTGTTTAAAAAAAAAAAATTCACCTCCTCCGTCGCTCCTGATGTCCCACACCGTGTCCCGTCTGATCGATGCCCCTGTATGTTTACAGGGGAACAGAAGCTGCGTTTGAGGAGTCTCTGGCTGGCAGAGGTGGCCGGCCATTCCCATTAATCCCTATCTTTCGGCTGCAGAGCATTGCACACTACATTGCACACTATCTCTTAGCATTGTGGGCGCAGCTTCCGTTCCCCTGGAGACAAACAGGGGCAGGGATCAGACGGACCGTGGCATGGGACATCAGGTGTGATGGAGGAGGTGAGTACACGTTTACTTTTTTTAAAAAGCCCGTCCCAGCCTTTATTTCTTGTCTCGGATAACCCCTTTAAGTTAACTGGGACTGTGGGAAGATTGTAAATAATATTATACGACTGAAAAGAACAATTTTTTTTGCTAAAAAATAAGCCCTCATCTAGATATGTCAACAGAAAAATAGAGAAGTTATGACACTGAATAGTTATCGATAGTAAAAAGTGATTTCCTCCAATATTGGTTTTGCTCAGTAAAATCGAGCAAAGATGAGAAAAATTCTATAAATGAGGTATCACTGTAATCGTTATGAACCTGAGAATAAAGATAAAATATTATTTTTATATAATGGCAAGCAGGGGAAAAATGTTTAAAATCCAAAATAAAAATTGATAATTTCTTTTGTATCCCCCTTGAAATAGTTAATAAAATCTCATGAATTAGTTATAGACCCCCAAAATTAATTATCTATACATTGTATCTCAACTCACAAATAATAAGCCTCATATGTTTGCACTACCAAAAAAATAAAAATTTTACAGCCTGTACAATGACGATACAAATCTGCTCTGAATGGCGCCGCTTCCATGGTCTTATCTTTCCGTCGGCCCCTTCCATGTGTCCCCTCCTATTTCCTTGTCTAGAAAATGTTGTAGGAATTAGGAGATCACTAGAAAGGGGGGGGGGTGACTGAATGTTAGGACTATGTAGCCTTACATAGTGAATAGCTGGTAATTTAAGCATCTAGGGGCCCCAGCTGAAGGTTTGCAAACAACCTCTTGTGGATTACACTACATATTTTATCCAAGAGATTTGTACTTTGCTTTTTCTTTTATTTGTGAATATTATTCTGTCTTTTATAGATAAAGCTGGGCCACAGAGCAGAAGCCAATGATGGTAAGTCCAGGTTCTCTTTTATAAAGCGCCAGAATTTTCAGTGTTATGCCATCCCTGGCGAACAAAATGCTATCTGCTTAATGTATGATGTGTGTATTTATGTCCTAGGGACCTCACTCCTTTCAGTACTTTAATGTTTTCTATCATTCCACATTCCAATGGACTTTTAATTTGTATAAATACATTTTTATCTAAAACTTCCCAGGGCCATTTTAGCGTTCTTAAGAAACTCCTTGTTTTACTCTGTAATGTCCTATTTTGTGCCCCATGGCCTATTAAGGGCTGCAGAACATGATGGTGCAATGGACATATAGGGGGAGATTTATCAGAAGTGTCTGAGAGCTGAACTGAGGCAACCAATCAGGGCTCCTCTTTCATTTTCCCGTAGCCTTTTATAGAAGTAAAGCTGAGCTTTGATTGGTTGCTATAGGCAAATAGAACAGTTTTACATCAGACACTTCTGATAAATCTCCCCCATAGACTTATTATAGTGTACAGTTTCTACTATTTTACTGCATCATCCAATAGCAGCTTGTGACCACTAGATGGTGTCCCAGAGCCTTCTTAAAATTTTCTTTAGGCCGATCCCTAAACCTGTAGCTGAGTTTATAAACCTATTGGCTTCTCATCCCAGTGGGATATTGGGAGGATAGTGTGAGCTGGATTTTGGGGTACATGGGGTATTCCACAGTGTTTTGCATGGATCTTCAGTCTTTCGTTCTAGAACTATGTACGTTGTACTATTTATCATGTTACTATAGATTTCTCAGGTTCTACTGAACTAATTTCACAACACCTAAGTTAGAGGTGGGGACTGCAGTTATTAGTTGTATCCCCAATCCTGTACACAGCTGATCAGTGTCTATTTTCTCATTTTAATTCCTGTAAAATCCCTTTAAAGTTTGTAGCAGGATCCGGATAGGACTCGCATCTCTCCTGACGTTCCCTCCCGCTGTGGCTTTTATACGGCTACTGGGGAGAAGTCTGGGAATGTTCTGGTCACAAACCGAGTTTGTGTTGTATGTGTGTATTCAGCGAGCGCAGTGTTTACCCGCCTTATTCTGGGACCTGACTAATGGAGATGTTTAGTAGCCATTCATTGTGTACAATGTCTTCCCTAGGATACAGGAAAGGATTGTTATACCCAGAGGCAAATCACCAGTGCACTATGACCTCTAGGGTAATAGCCGCTCGGGAACAGGAGTGTAAATGTGTCCTGACACCAGTGTCTGGCTCCATCTAAATGGACAGTGAATGGATTCAGATGGATTTAGTTTAGTTGTTTTTTTTTTTCTGAGATGCAAACAAGTATCAGACAATATAATTCTGTGCTGGTTGTAAAAATGAGTACCGTATTTTTCTGACTATAAGCCGCACTAAAAATCCTTTGATTTTCTCAGAAATCAAAGGTGCGCCTTATAGTCCAGTGCGCCTTGTAAAAGAACCGTACTTACAGACAACAGCTGCCTTGAACTGTGCACAGGTCTGCCACCTGCTGGTCATTTATCCTTATAATCTGGTGTGCCTTTTACTCCGGTGCGCTTAATATATGAACCTAAACGTTTTAGCAGGCATTTATTGATGGTGCGCCTTATAGTCTGAAAAATACTGTAAATTATAAAGCGCCATCATATTCTGCAGCGCTGTACACATCATGGGACATATTCAGATAAAATAACATGACATAGTAATAACATTGTCAGATGAAACCATAAGAGTTTGGGCCGGCTCAAGAGAGCTTACAATCTATGAGTAGCACTGCTTAGCTGATTGCAGCTCAGAGATGGAGCTGTTTTTCCGGCTATGTTCTATGCTTCCAGTGTTGATAGGTGGGTGTCACGGTGGTCCTCATGACCGAACATCCGAATGAAGAGGGATCAGCCATGTCGTAGTCTTTGTTCCTGTGTGATAAGCTGCTGCCAGATGTCACAATGTCCTACCATCATGACTCCTTATGGTGTACCCCTGTGATGTTACGTTCACAAGGTTAAACTTTTATTTACACATATAAGGTTTGCTATAAAGAGATTTTCTGGAAAGCACTCTGATTTAAAGGATATCGTCCATGTACATGCAGTAGTGTATACCAAGCGCCCTTACACGCTGGTGTGTGTCCCCCTGACACAGGATCTGTTCTTCTTTTTTATTAATTTTTTTTTTAACATATTTTTCATTTGGTTTTAAAAATAGGTGAGAGGCAGATATACAAAGAGAAAAAAATAAGGCATTATATAGTATTATATACTATTTTCACCTACGAAGAGGTGTATCAGTAGTCTGTATGGTTTACAAATATACTTTACCAAGGTTGGGTGATATAGCTTTGGTGTATTCTGAGTTGGCCCAAATGGCCTCGTTGCATACCTGCAGATATCTTCAGACTAAATGATGGATACTTTTATCATATGTTACAGGTATAAACAGAACTGCATTACGAGAAATCAAACTCCTCCAGGAGCTGAGCCATCCAAACATCATAGGTGTAAGTATACAGGGCAGGGCTAGGGTCAATTTTATAATCCTGCACAATTGTGCTTCATTATGGGGACATTTAATTGTCTTCTCCTGTGACCAGAGACTATTATTGGCTGTCCCAAAGAGCTCATCAATGAGCTGTAAGCACGCTAGAATGGTGCCATTGAATTCTACCACTTGTCCTGCAAAAAACAAGCCTCAATGACATGAAAAATTTAAAAGAAAAAAAATGGGTGACTTTCTGATTTCATATGTGCACTATGTAATTCGGTTTATGAGTTCCACATCAGTGAACACGATCCACTGTGTAACTATTTTAACATGTATAAATGGGAAAGAACGGCCCTCCAGCATCAGGATAAAATTCTGCATGTTTTTATTATAGCCATTAAAATCGGGCAATGATGTCTTTGTCAAAGTCTGGCTAACGTACCTGATTGCTCCATTTAAAACAGATGTGAAGATGGTCACATGACCTAATTCACACTACTGAAAACGAATGGATGTAGTGTGAACAGTGTGCTATTGGACTGTAACTAGATCTACCGCATGAAACATATTGGTATGCACAGAACGGAAGTGGCATGCAATCATATATTAGAACATAACTATAATAGATTGGTATAAAGGAGGAAATACAAACATTAAAAAAAAAATTCCTTTATAGTGGAACTGATAACCCGACCTATCTTTTCCACGTGTGCGGAGCCGCACGTGTGCTGCACCGTATCGCTCAGTGCGGCCATTGCCATCTATGGGGGGACATGTGTACGGCTGCAAGTTTGCGGCCATACATGCGTTCTCCCTGACGGTCGTATGCATGGGGCCTTAGATTGATTCCTTGCTGTTGGCGAGTT
The DNA here is from genome assembly GCA_019512145.1 of Engystomops pustulosus. NCBI lineage: Eukaryota > Metazoa > Chordata > Amphibia > Anura > Leptodactylidae > Engystomops > Engystomops pustulosus. The sequence continues at coordinate 291,590,089 of CM033641.1, read as the reverse complement.
TGCACTAGGAAAATCCAATAGGATTCTCTTATGTATAGTTTTTTTTTTTTTAATGCTATTTCCCCCTCTTAATGGCCTCAGTACTTTTTCAATGCCTTGCCATCTAAAGTGTGTGACATTTTTTACATGAATATTTTTCTCATTGCAGCTTTTGGACGCATTTGGCCACAAATCAAACATAAGTCTAGTGTTCGATTTCATGGAAACAGATCTAGAGGTGAAGTACAGCAGATTAATACATTATATTAACAATCAGTATTATATCATTACATCATTTAGTTGCCAGTATTTTACTGAGGGCACCGTATAAATGATTCAAAATTGGCCATCATTTCTGAGCAATTTTTAGCTCTGACGAATGGGCAGTGCCAGGCCACCTGCTTCAGTCCTTCTGACTGTAGAGATTACTATATACAGTATTTTTGGGAAGTTTCAGTATCCAGTTCCCCAAATTTAGGGTTTTTTTTTTTCTACTGTCGGAGGAGAGGTCCTTGGTGGGATCGGACGACCTGACTTCACCCATCTGACAGTAGATATCTGAAAACATTGGCATTGGTTAACCTGGGATGGTGGAAGCCACAGAAAATCACAACTAAATCAGATTTGGTGACAATTCAGGCTCTGTGGGAGTAACAGTGGGTTTAGCTTGGGTATCTTCTTCAGTCCCATATACAGGCGGTCCCCTATTAAGAACACCTGACTTACAGATGACCCCTACTTACAAATGGACCTCTGGATGTTGGTAATTTTCAGTATTTTAGCCTTAAGCTACAATAAACATCTATTACAATTATCACAGGTGTCTGTAATGAAGCTTTTTTGTTATTCCTGGTTCTTATGACAATCCAACATTTTTAAAATCCAATTGTCACAGAGACCCCCAAAAAAATTGGCTGGGGGTTACAGTGATAAAATATACAGTTCCAACTTGCATACAAATTCAACTTAAGAACAAACCTACAGAACCTATCCTGTACGTAACCTGGGGACTGCCTGTACTTTATTCAGAGGTGTAGTGCACAAGTGAGGACACTAGCGGAATCCTCTGTGATGATCAGACACCATTACCTCTAAATAGGGCATAGTTTATGATTAAAGGTTTAGCATTGATCTTTAGCCCCACAGGTTGCTATAGGGAATACCACTATTTGTAGAGCTACTGAGTGTTTTCTCTAAATACTAAAGTGATGCCTTTTATTTTTCAGGCTATTATAAGGGATACAAGCTTGGTACTCACTCCAGCACATATTAAGTCTTACATGCTGATGACTCTGCAAGGCCTGGAGTACTTACATCATCTGTGGATCCTGCATAGGGTAAGTGATGCCACTTATTACTATAGTGCAAAGGGTGCCGATCGTTCCTATGGCAGCCCTCAGACCCCAGGGCTGTCTGCAGGCAGTGCCTGTAATATGGCGTCTATGACACAGCATAGGCTGACACTGCTAATACCCTGCAATACATCAGTATTGCAGGGTATTATCATGAACAAGCCCCATAACGAGACCCATGTAAACAGACATATAATGCACAAAAAAGTCTAAACACAAACCCTACAAATATAGTATCACTGTGTCCGTAACAACCTGTAGACTAAAAGTAAATAATTATTGAATCCCGCACTAAATTCCAGACAATGTTTTGGCAACTTGATATGTATCCCCTGTAGTCTTGTAGGTAAAGTGTTCTGCATCATGAGCATGGCCTGTATACAGAGAACTTGATTTCGGTGCACTATGATTGAGGCCTTGAGTGAGTGCCTGGTTTTACTGTTCAGCCTTGATTAATAACCCCCCCATCAACTTCCTTAAAGGACACCTGTCATCAGGTCTGTGTCACTTGTCCTGTCACTACTACCTGTTAGAGCAGTTCACAAGGATCCCATCCCAGCCTTTATCTAGTTATTTCATACATTAATCATTGTAAAATCATCTTTTCTTTATTATGTAAATGAGGCTGGTCACCTGGTCAGAGGCAGTGATGTTACCCCTCCCCTCTCCTCCCCCTGCTCATGTCTGTGTGTAATGTATAGTAAAGCATTGCTAGTGTGTGTGCTGCATCTGCTGACATGCTGCATCCTCCTGTGTGTGAGACAGACATCAGCTACACAAGTACCTGACATGTTCTGCTATAACATGGCTGCCTGGAGCTGTTGTATCTCTCCTATACACACACACACACAGGCTGCAAGGGGCGTGGCCACCAGCACCAGGAAGCACATCATTATACAGCCTCACACCATTATACAGGCTGTCAGTCATGCACTGGGGGTGTGGCTGTGCCTCCCACTCATGAATAAGGTGGACAGCTTGAATATGCTAATGCTTCATTGGACATTTCACAGGTCATTTGCATACAGCTATTGGACCTCATTGCTTAGGTTTACAGGCATGTATAGGGACAATGAAGGGATAGAGGCAATGCTCTCTAATGGCAGTTTATGAAAATATATTTAGTTTAGGGGGGTTATTTTGCCTGATGGGTTCTCTTTAAACTGGAAATTGGGTGCACCAAACCTCCAGGTGATATGTTTGGTTTTATGCGACCACAGAGCTGACATTCTAAATGATGATGAATCTGGTTGCGTATTGTGTCAATATAAATTTGGCAAATTTGTCTCTCGTAGGATTTGAAACCAAACAACTTGTTGCTAGATGAGAACGGGGTCCTTAAGCTGGCAGATTTTGGTTTGGCAAAATCATTTGGGAGTCCAAACAGAATATACACTCATCAAGTGGTCACCAGGTACGTGGCATAGTGATAACGTGATCACATGGGAATACAAGGTCATGATTTGTGGTTTGGGGGGAGAAGATCTCATCATGTAAGCTCCTTGCAATGTGCAGATTACAAATGACATTCTGAATTAATTCTACTTTTCAGGTGGTACCGGTCACCGGAGTTACTATTTGGTGCCAGGATGTACGGTGTAGGTGTGGACATGTGGGCCGTGGGTTGTATCCTAGCAGAACTGTTGTTAAGGGTAAGTTGTATATTTTGAACATGGGGGAGGGGGGGGGGCATTGTCATTACAGTGAGATTTGATTGATATCTAATAAATATATAAAAAAAATTTTTTTTTTTTTTTTTTTTTTTGTATTTTAGGTTCCATTCTTGCCCGGGGATTCTGATCTGGATCAACTTACAAAAATATTTGAGACTCTAGGCACTCCGACAGAAGATCAGTGGCCGGTGAGTCTTCTGCCTACACAAATATAGTATAAGCTGTGAATGGGCATCTATATATTGATATGATTATTGGACCAATTGCTTCAGCTAGCTGATCATCTGCCAAGCCAGATGTTGGACCTTACTGGTCCTAAAGATTGGAGATTGATACATAAAATATGGAATACCCCTTGGACTACATATATAGAGGTTAAACTATTTGGTGTCTGTATCTATGTGGTATTGTGTGGTACACAGTGCCCATCGCTCTGCAAGTCTCCGTGACCTCAGCTTTTCTCTTTGGATGAGGTCTAGTGATATGACCCGTGGTGGCACTTTAAACAATTACTAATGATTTGTACATTTCTGTTTATTGTGCAGGGTATGTCTAGTTTACCGGATTATGTCACTTTTAAGAGTTTTCCGGGGACACCGCTCCATCTTATCTTCAGCGCAGCAGGAGACGACCTCCTTGAACTTCTACAGGGTTTGTTCATATTTAACCCTTGTACAAGATGCACAGCTTCACAAGTACGTGGCACCAAAACATTTCTCTCTCGGGGTTGGGTCCACTATTAATATGTTGTAGATACTGTCGCTTGCAGTGCATACAAAATCTATTGAATTCAATGTTGGGAAGCTTCACATCTCCTCTCGGGTAGACGACAATATTCAATTTATGAAAATGGCAACAGATAGGGATGGGGCTAACTTACTTGGGACTTGTCACTCGTTTAAGGGACCCAAATGTTGTAATAGATCAACCTTGAGGGATAAATCTTTTAGAGAGCCATCAATGGAAGTCAGATTATTAGGTATGGGGCTCTGATGATAATGTTTGAGTTGTGAAGCTGAAAGAAGTTGTCCAGTCACAACAAGTTATCCCCCTATTCACAGGATAGCAGCACAGTGGCTCAGTGGTTAGCACTACTGCCGTGCAGTGCTAGGGAAATGGGTTCAAGTCCCAGGTCAACCTCTGCAAAGAGTTTGTATGTTCTCTCCGTGGTTGTGTGGTTTTCCTCCGGTCCTCTGGTTTCCTCCCACACTCCAAAACATACTGTTAGGATGATTAGATTGTGAGCCCCATTGGGGACAGGGACTGATTTGGTAAGCTCTGTGCAGCGCTGCGTAATTTGTGTGTGCTATATAAATAAAGGAATTATTAATTATTATTATAGCAGCTAACTGAATGATCGGTGGGGGTCTCCTTGATCGGACCCACACATATCACGAGAACTGGGTCTGTTGTACCTGCGATGTACAGAGCAGCCAGTGAAGTATGTGCTCTGCCTCTGTATTCAACAATATTATATCTGATATCGGAGCACCATGCTCTGCTGTCTCCTTTAGTTTCATAGACCATGAATGGAACAGAAGTGCACATGTACACTTTTGGGGGTCAATGGGGTTAAAACAGACCCTTGTTCCTGTGACCCATCACGGAGACCCCAACCGATTAGCAACTTGCACCTTACTCTGTGGATTGGGGCTAACTTGTTGTGACTGGACGACCCCTTTTAACAATCAATTCTTTTGGTTTAGGCATTACGGAAAAAATATTTTGCTAACCGACCTGCGCCAACACCGGGGCACTTATTACCACAACCCAACTGTTCTGTGGAAGCGCTGAAAGAGAAGCAAAACCTTGCCCTCGGTATCGAGAGGAAACGGGTGGAAGGTTCAGATCAAAGTAAGCCTTAGACTGCATATGTTATAATCGTTTTATATCGTTTCGGCCTATTTCAATGTAAATCCTCCATATTATAAAGGTCATCGTAATTTTTACATTTTCACTTGTTTTTCAGAGAACATTGTGAAAAAGCTCAATTTCTGACTTTGGATCGCACACCATTAACCACTGAGAAGGATTGCTGCTATTTCACACAGCGTCAAACTTGGAACATGGCGACCTGTAGTGAACTTAAGCATCAACTTTGTAATATATTGTATAATACATAGTTCTTACTGCTGTGGATAGTAATATTTTTATCATTAGCCAATCTGTATAAACATCTCAACTGAAAAAAGTCTTGAATATTCATATATTTATTTTAATCACAATCTGACCATCTGTTTTGGAGTTGCACTATGCTGGGATGATGGATGAAAGTGGAAACTAAATAAAAAAAAATTCCTAATCCTTCCTTGGTAACAGTGGAAATGCGGCACAGCTACTTTATAAATGTTTTCAATATATGCAAAGTATTCCCTGGGGTGATTGCACTTGGTCAGTATCCGCAGCAGATTCTATGGAAGGATTTGCTGTGGAAAATCTGCTGCAGATTACACTACTTTAGAGGAGCATGGACCATCCAAGGAGATGGAGGACCCCTGCTTTCTGCACACTGGGGTCCCCTTCTTTGAATTGTTGGGGGTCCCAGCGCTCAGATTTTTATCTGTATCCTGTGGATAAGGGGCATAATGTGCTAATTTTTTTTACAACCCCTTTAGATCGTTTCTTCTGATCTTTATGTAAGCTGATCTTCAAGGACACAATTTAACAACTGCCTTGGAAACCACAATACAAGGGGTGCCCCATCTAATGGCAAGTTATCATAAATTTAACAAACAAGTTATAACTACTGCTGCTTGGCAAAATGGGCACCTTATCACATTTTGAAAGGTCTATCAGGGATATGCAAGGTTTGCGGAAGTTTTAATGGTGGTGCCAGCAGTCAGTGCCAAAGGGGTATCGGTTTTCACCCGTTTAATGGATAGTTCATGACCGAATACTGTGGAAAACCCCCATTTCTATCTTTCCAGTCCATCACTGTATAACATAATAGCAATATATGTACCATATATACTCGAGTATAAGCCGAGGCCTGTTACCACTAAAAACTGGGAAAACCTATTGACTTGAGTATAACCCGAGGGTGGAAAATGCATTGGTCACAGACTCCCCAGTATATAGCAGCCAGCAGACCCCACAATATATAGCAGCCAACACTCTCACTCACTCACTCACTCACTCACTCACTCACTCACACTATATAGCAGCCAGCAGCCCCCTGTCCCTTTAAAAAAAAAAAAAAAAAAAAAAAAAAATTAAAACTCACCTTTCTGGCGCCCCTCGCAGGTCTTCTGTTCGATCCGCCCGGCGCACAACCGCCGCTGACATCAAGAGTGAGCCGGCTGCCGGCCCACACAATACTATTGCAGCTGACGTCAGAGTGTCGGTGACATTGTATGGATCTTCTACCGCTGCCAGGCGGATCAAACAGAAGACCTGCGGGGGGCGTCGGAAAGGTGAGTGTTAACTTTTTTTTTTTTTGCTGAAAAACTCGTCTTATACTCAAGTATATATGGTACATTTAATTTGTGTGTGTACACGGTAAGTAACATGAGAATTGTGGTTGTTTCTTGTTTTATGAAGATGCCAGTAATAACCCATTATCTAAGATGTTTAGTTCTGTTAATTAAATGTAGGAATATCTGATATTATATTGATTTTATTATTGTTGCAGTGAGTTTTGTGTCTTTTCATTCATATATATATTTTACACTTGCATGTTGGGGTCTCCCATTTTTGGACTTTAGCAAATAGGCCTGCAAACTATGTATAGTCTGTATTCGGCAATTTCCACCAGACTCATGGAGATTTAATGGTAGCTGTGCCTAACCCACCACTCCAATCAGGCAAAGGGAGTTTGTATGTTCTCTCTGTGTTTGCATTTGTTTCCTCCCACACTCCAAAACATACTGATGGGTTAATTAGATTGTGAGCCCCATGGGGACAGGGACTGATTTGGCAAGCCCTGTGTAGCGCTGCGTAATCTGTGTGTGCTATATAAATAAAGGAATAATTATTATTAGCCCTTTTTGATGAACAGCATTGGTCCCAGTAGTTTGTCCCTTATCCTGCTGATGGGAGAAAACATATTTGTAAAAAAAAAATATATATATTTTTCTCCTGTGCACCTGTTTTGTTTACAGGGGTAGGCACGCCAACCCATCCCCTGGGCCAGCGCCTGATACTGTAAACCAACAGGAGCATGGCAGTAGTGTGGAAGTGTCAGGGAAGGTAAGTACAGTTTTTTTTGTTTGTTTTTTTTAAGAGCCCATCTATAGAGTTAATAGACAACCCCTTTAAATGGTCTAATAACTGGTCCCATTAAGCACACAATTCCTGCCAAATTCTGGCTAATGTGGCCTTTGTCTCTGGAGGAAGTGGGTAGTATAAGGATTGGTGTGGTTAGCATCCTATCGTTTTTCTTTGGATTCTTGTGGATAGTAGTGAAGAATGGTACTCAAAGGTGTTGGACAATTTTAGAAAACTTTAACAAGGTAGGTATAAGATCCTAGTGAGGTCACCTGGGAGAGTCAGCCCGGGATCTGCTGGTCATGTGACCTGCGGGTAGCAGGACTCGGGACTTCCTGTGTCTTGCTGGCTTCCTGCTGATGATGTATTACCATGTGCAGACCCTCTTCATCATAACCCCTTCTATATCCGTGACTGGAGCAGTGTGCATGTGCCGGAATCCAACAGAACACGGGATGTGCAGAGTTCTGCTGCCTAGAGATCACATTACCTGCAGTGAAAGTTTATAAGGTGAAGTATAATATGAGTGACCCTACAGTTGCCCTGTTTTATGTTTTCTACAAGTGTCAAAACTTTTTAAATTGTTGCAAATAAAATCCCTGTGTCATGTTTCACCCTAGGTCCCACACAATGCACATCAAGTGGGATTATAATTTCTATTTCAACCTATGATAATATCATTGATGTTTGTTTAAAAAAAAAAATAATAATAATAAAACATCCTATTAATTAGAAATGAACATCTGGGCTCTGGATTAAAGCACCATGATGGAGATGAAGTGTAATGTAGCATTGTGACCCCATACCCCCGCACTAGCTCAGTAATGACCCCCTCCCCAGCACCAGCTCTTGTCATCCTCCCTCAACAAATACGTTTTCTTTTGCAGTCCTAACAATGAAGACATTCAGTGGAAATGCAAATGGGTAACCGCGCCATTGTGAGGTCACTTTTCAGAGCTGGGCCTTGGTGAAATGTGACTCCCTAGTTTTGGTCTTCCTACTTTTATCTGCACTTGGAATGGCTTCTATTGTTCCCTAATTGGCCCCATTGACGAGAGCCAGACAGCGTGGTCCGGCGACCATGAAAGGGTCTTTCCAGCGCACATTAAGCCATGACATGTCGCCTCAGTAGCATACGGCCTCTTATTTTGGGATTTCTTGTTTTTGTGCATTTACTTGTGAAAAGAAACTGTGTGTGCACCTCCTTGTGTATTCTGCCAGTGCCAAGTACCACTTGACCAGTGGGACACATTAATGCCTCATTAGACTTAACCATTTCCTATTCTGGGGTCCATGCGTCCCTGGAATCTTCTGCTGTATGGGATACAGGTTGGGTTGGCATGAATCTTTATAGTTTGGGTGAGTTTACATGTAAGGTCCTAGTTTCGGTCTATAGAACTCTGGCTTGTACTTGGACATTTGCAGTGTGAGAGGTTATGTACAAACTATAAACAATGTAACCAAAACTTACTTACAATAGGCCCATAAAGAGTGTCTTATTGCTTTACTTGGGTGGTGTATGTGGATATACCTTTAGGCTGGGGGACATTATTCTGTCCTGTAATCCGCAGATTTTTAAAAAGCCTCAGAATGTATATTATTGCCACAGACTTGGTGCAGAATTCAACTTTTGTAAACTACAGGACTGGAGATACAGTTATAGAAATGGGTGGGAACTAGATCTTTATCTGCAGCTCACATTTTACCACCATGTCTAACTATCTGTAGCTCCCAGAACCATAAGCCTGATGTAATCTGAAAGGTGAGATTCTTATCTTTACTACAACACCATAAGCATGTTCTAGGAACCTAGAACACCCCTGTGTACCACTACATAGTAGCCCTCCCGCACCCCTGTGTACCACTACAGAGTAGCCCTCCCGCACCGTACACACCAACAGACATCACCCCTCTTCTTGTACTAATATATATATATATATATATATATATATATATCTCCGCACATCATCCTGCTGCACTATATACACTCACCGGCCACTTTATTAGGTACACCTGTCCAACTGCTCGTTAACACTTAATTTCTAATCAGCCAATCACATGGCGGCAACTCTGTCTTGACCATGCCTACATCTCCTGCAGTTCAAACTGAGCATCAGTATGGGGAAGAAAGGTGATTTGAGTGTCTTTGAACGTGGCATGGTTGTTGGTGCCAGAAGGGCTGGTCTGAGTATTTCAGAAACTGCTGATCTACTGGGATTTTCACGCACAACCATCTCTAGGGTTTACAGAGAATGGTCCGAAAAAGAAAAAACATCCAGTGAGTGGCAGTTCTGTGGGCGGAAATGCCTTGTTGATGCCAGAGGTCAGAGGAGAATGGGCAGACTGGTTCGAGCTGATAGAAAGGCAACAGTGACTCAAATCGCCACCCGTTACAACCAAGGTAGGCAGAAGAGCATCTCTGAACGCACAGTACGTCGAACTTTGAGGCAGATGGGCTACAGCAGCAGAAGACCACACCGGGTGCCACTCCTTTCAGCTAAGAACAGGAAACTGAGGCTACAATTTGCACAAGCTCATCGATATTGGACAATAGAAGATTGGAAAAACGTTGCCTGGTCTGATGAGTCTCGATTTCTGCTGCGACATTCGGATGGTAGGGTCAGAATTTGGCGTCAACAACATGAAAGCATGGATCCATCCTGCCTTGTATCAACGGTTCAGGCTGGTGGTGGTGGTGTCATGGTGTGGGGAATATTTTCTTGGCACTCTTTGGGCCCCTTGGTACCAATTGAGCATCGTTGCAACGCCACAGCCTACCTGAGTATTGTTGCTGACCATGTCCATCCCTTTATGACCACAATGTACCCAACATCTGATGGCTACTTTCAGCAGGATAATGCGCCATGTCATAAAGCTGGAATCATCTCAGACTGGTTTCTTGAACATGACAATGAGGTCACTGTACTCAAATGGCCTCCACAGTCACCAGATCTCAATCCAATAGAGCATCTTTGGGATGTGGTGGAACGGGAGATTCGCATCATGGATGTGCAGCCGACAAATCTGCGGCAACTGTGTGATGCCATCTTGTCAATATGGACCAAAATCTCTGAGGAATGCTTCCAGCACCTTGTTGAATCTATGCCACGAAGAACTGAGGCAGTTCTGAAGGCAAAAGGGGGTCCAACCCGTTACTAGCATGGTGTACCTAATAAAGTGGCCGGTGAGTGTATATCACTACACATCACCCTCCTGTACTAATATATATATATATATATATATATCACTGCACATCACCCTGCTGCACTATATATGTATCACCACACATCACCCTCCTGTACTATATATATAACTACACATCACCCTCCTGTACTATATATATCACCACACACATCACCCTCCTATACTATATATATCACCACACATCACCCTCCTGTACTATATATATCAGCACACATCACCTGTCTCCTGCACTATATAAATCACCATGCTGCACTATGTATATATCTGCACACATACATCACCCTGCTGCACTGCCCCCCTTGCTCTGGCACATCCTCCGATCCTCCCTCCCTGTGACGACAGCGGAAGCTGTGGCTGATCACTCCCCGCCTGGTATCGGGTCGGGGGCTTCACATCACCCGCGGGTCACCCTGGGATAGCACCTCACAGGGGGACACGGTATATGTAGGCGCCATCACCTCGGAGCTCCACATACAGGAGAGGAGCAGCCCCGGTGCCCGCTGCAGCCTTTGTACAGCTGAGAAGCGTCACAGTGTGCCAGGACCATGTCTGCTGCGGGGTGCTGCGTTAGGCAGGTAAGATCTCTACAGAAGAACTACAACTCCCAGCATGGCCGGAGCCTAGCCTATACTGCAGCTCAGTCTAGGAACCCGTCAGCATGTAGGATGGAGAGTAGTTTTATTAGGAGCGAGATAAACTTTTCATAAACCTTTTGTATCATCCCCTGAGATCATCTCACCCATGTGTGACTCCTGCCAGGGGCATCTACTGACCGCCTGATGGAGGTTGTTGTCTTTTTGGGCACTTTTCTGCCCTTAGATATGGCTTTGCACAGCCTGGCACAATACAGTAGCTTCCTTGTAATAGCTGAATTCACACGACACAGATTTATTTAGGATTTATCTTTTTTTTTTACAATGGTCACATCCACAGCTCTGGATGAAATGTATGTCCTTGCTAGTGCATGACCCTGAATGGTACAGATTTTGTGTGTAAGTTTGTGAATATCCTCAGGTGTTTGAACCCTGGGACCCCTGTGTGTATGGAGGCTTTGTTATATACATCTACTGTAACTCTTTGCCTATCCATAGGAGCTTGCAATCGAATCCACAAATGCTCCGATCTGGGAACTTTAGGGGATGTTTTATGGTTGGGGGCAGTGAGTTTCATAGAATTGTGGTGCAGCAGGAGAGGAGCCCATCAGTCTAGACATTGAGTGATGATGTTGCCAGTCCAGATCTTTTGCGTTTCGAATTTCTGCCATAAAATACACATATAGTATTTATTATTATTATGAATGTGTGTGTGAACAATAATTGTAGTGATTCTCTGGCATCTCTGATGGGAGCAGCATATCACAGGATGAGGTCACTGGTTATTTCTGCCTGCTAACCTCTCCATAGACAAGGCAGCTCTCGCAGTGATATCCCAGCACAAGCCCTGTTCACATGCGGCAGATTTCATCAGTATTTGGCATGAGTAGCCTCAAGCTAAAATCAGGGCTGAATGTGTAAGAAAGGATAAAATTGGAACAGATTTTCAGGAACTTTTTAATCTTACATTTTTCAGTGTGAGGTGTTCCTAGGATTTTCTGCTTTCTAAGGGCTCTCTCAGATTAGCGTCCGTGCAGTGTACGTGTTCCATCCTTGTCTGTGTTTTCACATTCATATGGCGTCCCAGCCGTAAATAAAAACGGATGCTTGGCTGAAATCGTTCCCAGGACAAAAAAATGGACCATACTAGGATGGTAAAACGATATTTCTTTATTGAAGTACAAATATTTCCATGACATTGGCAACAAACATCACAGTGGTTAGCAGTACCAGAACAGTCAGTGCGTTTCATTGCAAAAAACGGACCATACTAAGATGACGTCCCATTTCTTTTTTGCGGACACATAGAGATTTGTATGGCTGTGATTTATTTTGTATTGTTCTTGGGTCTGTGAAAAAAAAATGGATATGTGAAAAAGCATGTGGAATAGAATGGGTCAGCATTAAAGATAAGCGGACCCGATGTTACCTTTTGCCATGCGACCCGGGAACAGACAATCCAGCAAATTTGTAGCCTTAGCAACTAGCCATGACTATTATTGGCCAGGGTCTGAGTTGTCTGAGTTGCGCAGCTGACCCCCAGCCTGAACGGTACATCGGCTCCGCTCATCTGAAGACCGCATGCTATACGTAAAAATGATGGGTAGCTTCAGATGGGGAATTTCCAGCATTAGTTTTAGGTAGTAACATCTCAGGATAGAAGTGTTACATTTATGGGGCAGGAGGCTTATCAAATATTGTACAACATTTGATACAATTGTAGCGCATTACAGTAACGAAGACTACAGTAAAACTGACATCAAAAGTCTCTGTAAGACCATTCTCTGATTTCATACTGACATCATAGCAAAGTTTCCCTCAGCCTGAGCATAAGTGCTGATAATAATACAAGTCTGTGTGTGAGTCACTTGGAGGACGTCCAGTATTGTGTTGGCGCGGAGGCCTCCGCCTGAGATCACTCCCAGTTTCTTTGTCTCTGTGCTATCACTGTACGGGGCACGCCACTGTCTTGTATTCATATTGTAACCAAAAATAACTCATCAGATGTAGATGTTATAGTCAGATGCCTTCCTGCAGCTGCTCATTCTCCAGCTGCTAGCCCCTTAAAGGGGCTTTCCAGGACAAAAATGTTTAACATCCGTATCAAATCAGTGGTGCAATTTGTAATTCCTTTATTTGTATAATTCCTTTATTTATTTAGAACATACAGATTACGCAGCGCTGCACAGAGTTTGCCAAATAGGTCCCTGTCCCCAATGTGGCTCACAATCTAATTAACCAACAGTATGTTTGTGGAATGTGGGAGTAAACCGGAGGACCCAGGGGAAACGCAGGCAAACACAGAGAGAACATACAAACTCTTTGCAGATGTAGACCTGGATGGGACTTGAACTCAGGAGCCCAGCCCTGCAATGCTGTAGTGCTAACCACTGCGCCACCGTACATGATTGCATTCAGATAATCACAGTTTTTAGTGGCTGCGCTTGGTATTGCATAGGTAGTGCCCTATCTCTGTGGAAGTTACAGACTATGGAGCAGGAGGCTGCACTAAGACACAGAGCAGTAGTTTAGGTTATGTTCTTGGGATTGTAGTGATATGTGTGGAGTTTGCAATTTTCTTCTTAAAGGGATCCTGTCACCAGAATTTTTTTCCTATTGTTACTAAAAATAAGAGACAGGAAAAGTGGCACTCGCCAAACAAATCTTCTTTATTTCATATCAGCCGTAGGACAGGGAGGTAAAGCAAGGCACTGAAAATCGGAGATGGACCCTTTCACGCACTCCTGCTCTTTCTCTAGCCGAACACAAAATCTTCCCATTCACCCGGTGATTGTAATTGTCATTACCATTTAATATTACTTACACACATGGCAGTGATGACTTACTATTGAAACCGGTACATATATCAGTTTCAAAAACTGACTTTTTAGATTTTTTTTTTCTCCCCACATTAAACTTCTACATTTGAAACTAATTATAGAAGAGTCATATTTTTGCTTGAGATGAGTCAAGTTTAGAGGCTGCAGGGGGAGTGTCACTTCAGACAACCCTATCTTCGGTTCCGTAGTACCTAGAAACATGCTTTTGTGCCATATTAAAGATCAGAATTTCATAATCTTTATCTTCGTAACATGGTTCCTTACACCTCAGTGAATGATTTTTGCGCAGAAGTATACAGAACTTGCAGCAAATTCACATGAAGTATAACCTGACACCATTCTTGTGAATATAGGTGATGTACGATTGACCAATAGAGATCGGCCATCAAAGCTTATAATGGGTCCTCGGCCGTTTTACGGACAGTCTGTAGCTCAGAATCCATTGATCGGGTAGAGTCTGACATAGTCTATGGCTAGAGACGGTTTTGCAGGATGACAGCTGGGAATTTGTAAAATGTGTGTGTTATCGGATCGCTCTTTCCCGGTGTTATATGTTTGGTGATTGCTATTTAAAGGGACAGTTATCATATAGATGAAAACAGGAACACAGATCTTACTAGAGAAGTAAGTGCAAGTGAGAAGCGAGGTAATAAAAATAGGTTACTAGTACTTACCACACCGATGTGAGCCGGTCATAGATCAATACCTACAAGCCATAAAAAGAAATGACTTGTACCACAATTACCAACCTTTAACTAAACCATGAAAAGTTAACCAAGAAGCATGACAACATTGTAACAGTATGAGTCACTGACCCCGGTGTGCCGCTATGTTTACATTGGGATTGCACGGCAAAGATAAGTGCATGCAAGTGTATGTGGGATCTGAACAGTGCAGACAATGTGTTATTGTGCATATCAGAGGGGTCTTGTGTACCCCTGTAAAAATAGTGTTCTTAGCTTAGTTGTTCTGGATTTTTGTGGACTAGGGATTTGTGTTCCACTTTTCATGCATATCTTAAGTTCGGTTTCTGGGTTTTGCATGTACACAATGGGAAAACATTTGTACCAATCTCATGTATTGCATGTACAGCAATGAAGAAAAATGCTTCCAGAGTAGCCAAACGCATTGTAACCTTTAAAAATATGTGCGTTCTGATGCATTATTTTCGACAAGTGCGTTTTGACGCATCCAAAATGCCACGTGTGAATGCACCCTCAGAGGAAAGTTGCTTAAAGTTCTGCCCTGAAGTTTACAATCTGCAGGCAGCATGTTGTAGAGAAACGCGTTGTCACTTCCAACATGCCTTTTATTATCTCTGTCCATTATTCCTGTTTCCGGGATATTCCCTTCTCATTTTGTACACTAAAGAGGCAGTTGGTGCATATGGGACACAACTATTTCCATCTAAATGATTTGTCTTCCCAATATCACCCTACTCTTCTCACAAGGCTTCTGCTTATCTGATGGAGAAGATAGTGGTCCGGGCAGGAATAGTAGTTCTCTGGGGTCACCAACTGTCTCATTAGCATATGAATTAAAATGGGAATTTCTTGTAAATGAAATTAAGGTATTTTTGAAAATTTCTCTACAACCTTCTGTGGAGGCGGTAGACTCCCTTTAAATAGCTGTTCCTTTAAGATGTTGTTATCTTGTATGTTTGTTGTGTGGTGTTTTTTTTTTTTTTAATTATTATTTGTGGTCTTCTCATGTGGGGAGGGGTCCACATATTCTCCGGAATGAGGAATTCCTTCACAGCCCTGAATGCTATTATCACATTAGTTTGGCTAAAAAAGTAACTAATTGATAAATATTTACACCAGAATATTCTCATGAAAAATAGTGCACATGTTATGTGACTTGGATGTGACTCTAGCTTTTAAATGCTGTGAGACTAAAAGGGGGAGATTTTATCATTGCCTCTACGCCAGTTTTTTGGCGTAGAATATTATTACTACTCCAGGCCATGTGGGCATGGAGGGGCGCAGCTGCGCTGGCAGAGTGGGTGGCACTGGGCGATCCTGCCAATGGATGCTGTAAATTTCAGGACCTAAATTGAGGTCTTAGCCTTGAGCTCCCTGTAGTTTCCTAAGGAGAGGACTCCTTTTGTCTGACCTGGTAACTACTTTACTTGTACAGTTACAGTTTTCGTCTCTACGTTCCTCTGTTATTCATAAACTTACAATTGGGTGCTGCCTTTCCGCTTGTCAAGGTGCATGTCACTACATAATCTGATGCCAGCTCCACTGATTGGGTTGTAGCTGATTGTTCAGGGAACCAACATCCCCATAACCCCAAACCAACCACCGTAACATCTGTATTACATTTCTATGAGAAATAACAGAGGAACAGAGTTTGGCCAACATTCATTTAGGACAATTCCTACAAACTCGTGCATTTAAATGTGGAAGGAAGAAGCCTCTGTCGTATTATAATATAATAATTCTTTATATAGCGCACACAGATTACGCAGCGCTGCACAAAGCATTTCAAATTGGTCCCTGTCCCCATGGGGTTCACAATCTAAACAACTTACTAGTATGTTTTGGAGGGTGGGAGGAAACCGGAGTACCTGGAGGAAACCCAAGCAAACAAGGAGAGAACATACAAACTCTTTGCAGATGTTGACCTGGGTGGGATTCGAACCCAGGACCCCGGTGCTGCAAGGCAGAAGTGCTACTCACTCAGCCTCCGTGCCGCCCGTTATAATTGTTACATTCTAATACATCGTTTTAATGATACAACCCCTTTAAGAATCCCACAGCTAAAATTACAGCTTGTGGGCCCCGGTGGATAGACAGTTTCTTCAGTGTAGTTTTTGTTCTTATGCAGCTGCACCAGCACCTTATCTCCTGTAGACTGGGTGCAGCCTTGAGTTTCTGGGATCTTGCACAAGACAAAGAAGCCAGTTATACAGAGTAGGGCGAAACCGGAGGACAAAATACCTTGTGGTAAACTATAACAAAAAAATGCAAGCTAATATATGTACAGTAAATAGGGGGAAAACTATGACTTTATGTATATATCTACTGGTCATGTTTCAGATAATAAAAGGGATTTTCTTATAACCAGCATTTAGTATAGGTGATAAATGTCTGCTCATGGGGGTCCTACTGCCAGGACCCTTTGCCTAGTCTATACCAATAAATGTGGCACATCTGTATAATGTTGTGTATGTGTGCTGGGTCCCCCGCTCTCCATATTGCTGTGGGTCCCGTTCTTGTGATAGGTGGGTGCACCCTCACTGATCATATTGTTCTCCCCTGTTCTGAGGGTGGGGAATAACTTCCTAAATTGGTATAACCAAGAGAAAAATGTTCTCTCCATGTTAGAAGCTGGTCTCTACCTTATAGTTTAGGCATTACTAGAGACAGTCTTCTCCAAAAACTGCTGAATGCAGACTGGAAACCATATGAGTGCATGTTATTGCTCAGGGGCGCAAACTAGATTTATGCCGAATTGCTAACTAGTCCTTTGTATATCACTGTAGGGTAGCGTACATAATTTATATTACTAGAATATTTCTACCCTTATCTAAAGATACTCCTAAACCAGTCCTCCCCATTGCATTACTGATTTACCTGTCCTCTTATCTCCTTGTCTTCAGGATTTCTCCCATGCTGCCCCCACTCTCTGGAATTCTCTCCCTCGTCTCATTAATCTTAACTCTACCTTCAAAAAG
The DNA here is from genome assembly GCA_019512145.1 of Engystomops pustulosus. Classification (NCBI taxonomy): domain Eukaryota; kingdom Metazoa; phylum Chordata; class Amphibia; order Anura; family Leptodactylidae; genus Engystomops; species Engystomops pustulosus. The sequence continues at coordinate 291,572,560 of CM033641.1, read as the reverse complement.
TTAAAACTACCGGTAATCTCTTCATGGTTTTATAAATCACACCACCTATACCTATATCAGCAAGAATAAATAATACAAGAACCAGTTTGTTAATGTGGAAAAAAAAATGACCATGGCCTTTATTTATTACCTTACCAAAAATAAAATCATCAATCGGCCATAAGCGAAGACAAGATTCAAATTAAAAAAAATGTTCCTGTGTGAAGATAATTTCTTATAAATGTAGTCATATGGTCCCTTAGAAACAAGATAGCTTCCTCGGATACGGCCACCTCTGCTGGAGGGATTGCACAAATAAACAAAAAGTTTTTGTATATGAAATGTCCGGATGTTGCTACATGACCCACAGCCGTCCTGTGGTAATGATCGCTGAATCCAGGTGGTCCGGCAGGACTCAATAGCGTATGTCTGGCCACCACTACCAGAGTGTGACGTGGTCGTATCCGAGGAAGCTATCTCGTTTCTAAGGGACAACATGACTACATTTATGAGAAATTATCTTCACACGGGAACATTTTTTTTAATAACATCCAATTGAAGAAATGTTTATATATGGAAGATTAGTGAAACTGAATGTCAATGCCCAGACGAGAATACCCCTTTAAGAACAAACCTACAGAACCTATCCTGTACGTAATGCAGTGCCCGCATTACTTACAGGATAGGTTCTGTAGGTTTGTTCTTAAGTTGAATTTGTATGTAAGTCGAAACTGTATATTTTATAATTGCGGATCCAGACAAAAATATATTTTTTTTTTTGGCCCAGTGACAATTTGTAGTTTTTTTTTTTGCTGTAATTGGACCAAGGATTATCAATAAAGCTTCATTACAGACATCTTACAGTTGATCGTTGCAGTCTGGGGTTAAAGTAACATCCAGAGGTCACAGTGGTCAGTGGGGTCCGTCTGTAAGTTGGGTGTTCTTGTTCCACCTGTACAAGAAATGAAGAGGGGGGAGGGGGGATTGACACAGGTCTAGACGTCCAGGTCAGAAAACGCTGTGATACTCCGGCTTTTATTCACAAATCCTGGACATGTGATTCAGGGATCGTCCAATGGATCACTGTTACCTGGGACCAGGGAAAATATACCCTGGCAACGGGAAACCATTGGCCACTGATGAGCACCAATCACATCCTGTTGCCACCCGGGCAGATTAATGTCAGGTTGGCAACCATGTTTGGGAGGCAATTTTTCTTCCCGCCTGAGGTAAAATCTTGGGATGACTATGATCCCATAAGGATTTCTCTTAAAGGTTCTGGGTCCATATTTTCCTGCTTATTTATCTTTTACTTTACCAGATATATTATATGCCGGTGGTTTGTGTCATAACTGGCGAATTTAAGTAATGAAAATTTGTAGGCCATAGAGAGTTCATTGAGGGGGGGCAGAAACGTAATTGTGATTATTTCGGGCCTTGCACAGCAGAAAATGTTCATCATTGACGACTGTTTCTTACCCCACTGTATGTAGGTTTTATTTATTCTGTATGGGAATTTGCCAGGGTTGACAATGGCTCTGGATACTCGTCGTGGCTCGTTGTGATGTTCCTCTTCTGAGCGTCTGCCTTCGGTGTGGTTGGGGGTCGTTCTGGGTCTTTCTGTGACCTAGATATGGCTTTTCTTCTCATGGCCTCCTGCGGATATACACAATAACATGAGGCTTTGGCGTGCGGGCTGCTAATGGTTAATGGAAAGAGATTTCCCATTATTGGCTTTTAATTTTCTGTTATTTCCTGGAAGATGTCTCTTCGTTATTTAGCGCCATTGTAATAATCTTATTATTTACCGTTGAAATCCACATCTGGGTCTTCAGAATTACCTGTTGTTTTCTCGTGGACTATGAGACGCAACCACTTTCATTTAACCATGTAGCAGCCAAAGATTATCCCTGTCCATATACTGTACTAATAAGCCTCCTATAAGGGGGTCCTGGGCTCATACACTGTTTTCTTTGAGCCAAAATAAAGTGCCACTCATACATTTCAGCAGCCACAATGTGATGCTATCTTTCCCCCTACAGTGCGAGACATTACCTCTAAAAACTTTTATGGCTTTGTTATATAATATTCTATATGTATATATATATATATATATCTGTCACTTCTAATTAAAGTTGCTGTCCCCGTTACGGTTCTAACGGTTATCACTCATGTAAAACTTATTTCCTGAGACGTTTCCTTTGATTCTTTGCATGAGTTGAACTTTACAAAGTTTAGGGGAGGGGAACAGATGGATAGGCTTTGTCCACCTGTTGTCTGACTTGTAAGGGACATGTGCATAGACTTCCAGTTGTATAGACTAGTACAAAAATATTCTCCCCCTAGAAGTATTGCTTTTAAGCCAGTGGGGGAATAGACTAGTGCAGAGTTAGGCCCCGTTCACACACACGGATATCCGGTCCCCATGCCGTGTAATGGGAAGTAGGAAAAAGTCCAAACACCGTGAAAATGGTAAAAAAAAACCACATTTGCAACATTTTCTTGTGAGCCTGGATTTTGCGGCTTTGCGTGCCCCCCAAATGACACGTCTACTTTATTCTTTGGGACGTTGTGATCACGGGAACACCAAATTTGTATAGGTTTTATAATGTTTTCATACCTTCATACAAAAATTGAAACTTGTACAAAAAACGTTTGGGGGATTTTGCCATTTTCTGGCGCTAATGACTTTTTCATACTTTGGTCTAGGGAGCTGTGGGTGGTGTGTTTTGATGACCTTTTTAATGTTACCCTTCTTCAGACTGTATGACCTCTTTGATCACTTTTTATTGAATTTTTTATATTTTTCAAAATGGCAAAAAAGTGTCATTTTCAACTTCGGCGCTATTTTCCGTTACGGGGTTAAATGAGGTGGATAAAAACGTTATTATATTTTGAAAGATCGTGCATTTTCGGACGCGGTGATGCATAATATGTTAATGATTTTTACTGTTTATTTATATCAATTCTAGGGAAAGGGGGTGATTACAATTTTTAGGATATATATATTTATTTTACTTTACATTTACTATTTTTCCGGTACTTTAACCCTAGTTAAATGAATTGTAATGAATTGGTTAAAGCGAGACAGCCTCAGGTCTTCGTCGTTAAGGGGTTAAAGTAACACACCCTTGGCTTCTTGGGACTGCAGGAACTGTGAGAGTTGTGTAAAGGGATGGATTATTTTTAGAGGTCCTCCCACTGGCCCCACGTTTCTTCCTGTACAGGGGGACCCTGAAGAGACGCTACAATGATAGAAGAAGAGCAAATTTGGACTTTCAAATGTGTTGGTGTCCTCAAGAGGTTGAAATGATTGAAAGTTGTGGCAGAACAGTTACTAATAACTTGCGGCTCAAACTGATGTGTTGGCACTTTGTGATAAATGATTGGGTTTTGGTTGTAATTTGGGCTCTAAAATGTTCATTCTCACTGCCCTATGGGATGCAGTAAAGTAGTTGTTCCATGTTGTAGACTTTTCAAGCTCGAAACAAGTTGATGACAAAACATGGATAAGATGACTAAACCTGGTCACGTGGATCCTTGTGTATGGTCGCTGCCTCGCCTCTCATTTTGGAAAACACAGGAAGCATCTGCCGTTTGTACAGCGCCCAGTCCAGTCGATGAAGGAAAGGTGTTCTTGTGTCTGGACTGTAATAATCCCTAAGTATATACAGTGATATGTTATGCATCTAGTTGTCTTGTAAGGGCCTTTAATTTTGGTTTTCTTAGATGTAGGTCCTGCTTGGTGCTATATTTCTTCTTCTACAAACCATTTACATCCCTGAAAGAAGCTTCTTTTTTACAGGAGCCACGTGTTGGCGACGGATGAAAACCAACTCTGTCATCTTGTCTGCACATGGCGCTTATTACTGGGTCTAGGTTTATTCTCGGCCAGGCCTGCTATTAGGGGAAAGCTCATGTACTGAGCCTTGTCATTTGGAAGGGGACGTTGTGCATAATTATTTATTTGGTGATCTCGAAGTAGTTACCTGTGACATTTTTGGAAAGTTGTAGAATGGCCCTGTGTTGTTGCACATTGTGAGCACTGTATTGGTACAGTATAGCACTTTATGGTCACTAACTCTTTTGTGCATTTTATGTAAAGTGTTACTATTTTGTGGGCAGTGTTGGGCACTATTTGATGACAATATTTGGGCATTTTATGGCTCTATGTTGGAAAATGTACAGCACACCACGGCAGCATGTGGGAGTCATTTGTGGGTACTGCAGCGCTGGGCCCACATTTATTAAATATGCACCAGTTTTTTGTCTGACTTTGCACTGATAAGAACATGCAAACTGATTGCACATTTAATATATATAAAGCTGGATGTATGTGTTTTTTAGCCAAAATTTTTACCCCGCACTTTCCAAAACCCACTTATTACCCTCCATATACAGGAGCCATTGTCTGCTGCTGCTGTAGCAGTTGGAAGCTGAGCCGTGATTGGTTGCTGTTCTGCCACAGGTCATTAATATGAGCTCTGAGCTTTGATTGTCTACTACAGGCAATGAGTATAAGACACTTGTGTGAGGTAAGATGGATAGAGATACGGGGAGATTTATCCGAAATGTCTGAGGTAAAACTGTTCCAGTTGCCCACAGAAACCTATCAGATCAGCTGTCATTTTATAAACTGCTGTGCAAAAATGAAACTTGAACTCTGAGACACTCAGTCGACAGAGGGCCGCTGAGCGAGGCTGCCGGCGACAGACGGACAGAGGGCCGCTGAGCGACAGACAGCTAGTGTATTTATAAAGTGTTTGCACTCATAATGTGTCGCGGCTGCACTGTGTCCGCCACATAAAGGGGGGGGGGGGTTCCCTTGTCGGGTCGTGCACATTTATTATAGCAACTCGACACAATTGTTTAAATTACATTGTGACCCTTAAGGCAGATTTGTTCATGGTTTTATCTGAGATTTCATTGCTTTGCCAGATGGTTATGGAGCATATGCAGAAGGCCACTAGTACTTGTGATGGATGACACAGGTTCTGCTCACACTCTACTTTTCCCATTGGACTTCAGGATACATTATGAAGGGCACCTTATAGACCCCATTGACCAATAATATGGTGAATTAATACCATGGATTCCACCATTTTTGCGTACTGTGTTATTCTTCCTGCAGGCTTATAATAGTGATGTGAATGGTATCTTTACCATAGCGCCCCTCTCTGTAGGGTCTGGAGATGTTCAGTGCTCTCTGTGGGATCCATGATTATGTTTGCTGGACTCCCTGGAATGAGAACAGACGAGATTGTACTATTTATACAGTGATTGAAAAACCTCCTTGTACATTCCTGGACTTGTGAATCCTCCTGCATTTGTACCCAACCCTCCTGAACATTAAGAGACTCAGGCAATAATACAAATTACATTAAAGGCCATACATGAAAGCATCGCCATTACACTGTGCAGTCATCTACAGGCGGTCTAGATATCCCTTACCGGTGCATTCACACGTGGCTTTTAGCTCATACATTTCAAAATGTAATGAAATGGCTGAAGAATGATTTGCGTAATTAAAGTTAACATTTGCGTTTACAAGATGCAACAGTGAATCTGTTAACACCTGCGTTAACATAATGTATCAGACTGTGTTAACATGTGTTTCATTGGGTTTTGAAATGCATGCACTCGGCACTGCGTGTGAATGCACCCTAATGGTATGTTCCCTCTTTCGGACAATTCTGGTATATTCATATTTGACAATATATTATATATAGCTGGAGGTTCTAAATAGGGTTTTTTTTTTCAGAACCCAGAATGGCAGTAATAATTATGCATATATGCATCGCTTTTTTTCAATGTTAATAATATTCGGGGAATTACAAAGCCCCCCACTGTAGTCTGCCATATATCTTGGTTCCTTTACCTAATAGGGCAGAGTTTAGTAGAGGACTGAAGACTCTTAGACCGGTCCTTAGGAGATACAGTATTTATAATCTTTAAAATTCCTTTATAAAACAAGACCTTACAGAACAATAACTTAAAACAGTAGGAATGAGGGCTCGGCTCACAAGAGCTTACAATCTATGTGGTGCAGAAGGTTACTCATGAGTTGGTACAAGCTGAAATGTTCATCTCAGTCTTTTATTTAAATTCGCAAAGGGGTTAATGAACAGTTTTTCATAAAATTCTTTTTTCCACTAGAATTTCCACTCACTTTTATTAGTTATTTATTACTTCTTGGAAGCCTCCAGTAGATCCGTACATGTGCCAAGCAGATTTTGTTGAAGTCACGCATGTGTATTGTTCATCAATCCATAGGCTTCTAGGCACCATCTATAAACTAGTGAATATATGGTATTTGTACCGTAGTCAGAGAGATGCCAGATGTGTGAATTTTGAGGTTTCCCTTTCACACCAGTAACTGATACTACAAATCAGCTTTGCTCACCCCTCTGCAGGCGGCTGTGACCACGGCAGCCATAGCTATATACAAGACCATTTCCTGCTGCTGTCAGCGTCCTGATCTGAGAAACTCCGAACTTTCTATAAATACCATGGATGACAAAGAAGTGTTCCTGTTTATAATCATAATGATTATGTCATTTTCAGTCATCTGTACCCCTATCAACAGGTTTTTGTGAGGGATTTAAAGGGAACCTGTCACCAGGGACCTCATTTTTACTAAAGACAGGTTATTGAAACTCATCACACCTGCATTGCACATCTGCCTTTCTGCTCTCTCTAAGCATTTGTATTACCATGTAATTGTGTGTTATTAAATACCTTGCACCCTGACAGAATCCTCTGTGTAGTCCCAGGGGTTGGGCTTTGGTTTGGATGCATTTTAAAATAATCATGTGACTCCGCTCTTGGCCGCATGCTTTGTGCTACTATAGACCTAGCGTGGTTTTGCCCGGTGGCGGCGCCGCCTGCCAGATGAATAAAGTGACAGAAGCCTCTTGATGGATCTGGCGGGATGCAGGGGGGTTTGGCCATTGTCATACACCGGCACGGGAGCACTGGAATAATTCTCCCCCATACTGTTATCGATTTATTATATTTATGCAAAATATTTATTTAATAAATTGAAGTTGAAACAAATTTTTTCTTGTGTGTTTTGCAGATGGCCTGTTGCTGCGGGGCAGCAGCCTGCGCCTTGTGCTGTACATGCTGTCCAAAGATCAAGCAATCTACGAGCACCCGCATTATGTACGCCTTCTTCTTCATTGGGGTCACCATAGTCTGCGCAGTCATGATGTCCACGTCTGTGGCCAAACTGATGGAAGAACATGTGAGTTTTTAACAAAATCCTAAGAAAACCAATAGTCATTTCATGGCTTTATGTTCATGCCCCCATGAAGGACAGTAGTACTGATCAAGGGCAAACATTTTTTGACTTTGGGAGGAGCTTAGAGGTCACATGACTAACTAAAATGAGACCTTAACTATTTGAAGAGGCCTTATGATTTAGAAGACTGCTGGCTTTAGACTACTTGACATTGACAACAACATACATATAGAGACGGCGGTGCTTTGTACTGCAATTTAGCCCCATTCACTTAAAGAGAAACAACCCTTTAAAGGAAACCTACCATTTGATTTCATTCATTATGAAGCAAACATGCCTTGAGAATGGTGTAGCTACACTGATGCAGGATTATATCTTGGTTAATCCCTGAGCTGAGTGGTTTTGCTGAAAAAACAATTATACCATTCAGGACCTTGGGAAAGCTGGGACAGACGGACTTATGGAGCTTTGAATTACAAATGGATGAAAGTAAAGCGTGACTAGTCAAGTACTAATCAACCTGAGCTGAATGACTCGTACACAGCAGCTGGGGGATGGTGCAGCAATTGATTATTCTGTCTGGCAGGAAGGGAACTGCAGGAGATGATGATGCAATCAGAGAGAAACTCTCCTGCTATGAGAAGCGGCAAAGCAAGCGCCAGAGCAGATATAGAAGCCACAGAGCTTCATTATCATAATGTTATATCAGTGTAGCTACAGCAGTCTCAAGGTATGTTTGCTTCATGATGCATCAAATCAAATGGTAGGTTTCCTTTAAGAGATGGAGCACCGCAACCACTTTTTAGCCTGTTTGGATAGTTAACAGTCCTATTAAAGACGCACGTTTTTAATAAATTGCCCTTTACCCCATAGCACACCATCACATACATCACAGGTAGGTAAGGGTCACATAAAATAGGGTCTGGACCTGAACCCAATCTGCACACAACTGATGCCAGGCGTGTTACACAGCTGACCTCTAACCATTCCTATTTTTGATTTAAAAAAAAATAAGTAAAAAGTAAACAACAAAGAACACAAACCTATTTGGTATTGCTTTATCTGTAGAACTTTTAATCAACTACAATTAAAACCAGAAGAAAAAACATTTTGCAATATTTGGTCACCTTTTTTCAAAAAAAAAAAAATAAAAACCGCACACGCAAAAAGTGGGGGAAAGATCCTCTACCACAAAAATGGAATGAATAAAAATTACATTTTTTTTTAAAGCAAATTTTATATTCTACCAAAAATGTCATTTTTTTTTTTCCCTTCAACCTCCAATTTTTTTGTCATTTCCTTCTTATGAAGCTCCCATTAAAAATGTTCCAATAGAAAAAAACTATTCTTAAATGACATGATTCAAGCTTTTTTTTTTCCATTATTTTTACCGTGTTTATTACCTAAAACAGATAGATTTTTGTCATAATATCTATCCATCACATAATCTTCTGACTTCAGAAATGAATACAGAATTTTTCCTGTTAATCTGATAGGAATCTTGAGGACCTACCATTTTATTTTTTTAAATAACTAAGAAGCTGATTTCATTCATTCATTTTTTTTTTTTATTTAATTTTATTTTTTTTCTTTTTGTGACGTTGTGTGCCTTCTATACTCCTGGGAAAAGATAAAAACAGCACCAAGGAAACCTCCAGGGAAACTTTCAGCATATAAAACAGTCCGTTTCGTTGTAATGTGATCATATGTTATTTTTCTACAAAAGCTTCGGCCAGGAATTTTAACTCCCAGGAGAGAAAGCAACTCCCTTCTCTCTCAAACACATGCCCTGACAGATGACCGCTGTATTATGACCTGTCCATGGAGATTTAGAGTATATCTGCCTACAACAGACCGGTATAATGATTCATGTGCTACATACAAGTAGCAATGTGCTTGAACCAGACACCCCCTTTGTGGCAGTACTGTGTGCTTTACTATATTGAGGGAATCATTCTAAGCCTTGGCACCTCCAGTCCTTGCAGTTGTTTGACTTTCCCTCCCGGTCTCACATTTAGAAGTAATAATAATCGACATGCATTTCTCCGCCACGATGTCTCCTCTCACAGCAGATGGAAAATCTGAGACGGTGCCATGAGCAGGAATGGTTTGGAAGCGCATAGCAGATCATTATCCTCAAATAAACCCAGAAGTCATAAACTATTATAATTCAGATTATTTCAAGTGGAGATCTAGATTTATTGTTCACCTTAATCGCAGGCCAACCTTCCATTCACTTTTTCTTGGGGCAAAGTGATCCAATATCCTTTAATTTCTGTGCAACTCCTTGTAAGTTTTCATAAAGCGGCCAATCTCTGGAGAGCCATTTCTCCTTTATAATGTAATGTTCATTCTCCCTTACAACATGCACCCATTCTTCTAACACTTCCTGTCTTTTATAGATGGTTTGATTAAGTCACACCGGTCCGGAGATCCACAGCAGTGAGAAGGGAACATGTGGAATTCTCTATGTGTTGAACATACCTGACTATTACCATATATATTTAGTGTAGGGTTGGTATAGGTACACTGTACTTGTATGGCATCACATACAGTGATACTGATTATATATATGTTTTATTATACTAGATTCCTTTCTATGGAGACATCTGTGAACATCTCCAGGCTGGAGAGAACTGTGAGAAGCTGGTTGGGTACTCGGCGGTGTACAGAGTCTGTTTTGGCATGGCCTGCTTCTTCTTCATACTCTTCATCCTTACAATAAACATTAAGAACAGCAGAGGCTGCCGGGCCTTCATCCACAACGGGTAAAAATATGGAGTGGGAGTTACATTACACCAGTAATGTTAGTGTGCTTGGCTTGCAATCCATGATCCTGGTGGTAGATGTCCTTGTAAAGGAAATTTACCATTTTGATTTCATGCATTATGAACCAAATATACTTTGAGAATGCCTTCTGAGTTGGAAAGAACTGGACTTCAGTGTTAAACTTGCCACCTCCTTGACTTTATACAACCAATTTATATCTCACTTCAAAGTTGATTTTCCGGATGATGCCACCACCCTGAGACATAAAAGAAACCTGATCTAAAAGGTGCGCAGCTCCTTCACACCAAACTGGTTCTGGTTTATAATGTCATTGTCTGATGACAGGTTCTCTTAAAGACACTGATACAATTGAAATCTGTTACAGAGCACTGGACAATAAGTTATCATGTTGGCATGTTAATATAGAAGTGTGCTTTAGTTGTAGTTTGGGACCCTAAGGCTACATTCACACTACTGATGCCCACCGTACCGTAGCGGGCAACGGCAGTGCACGGGGAGAGGAGGAGGAGGAGGTGAGCACTGCTCACCCACGCCCCTCTCCATAGGAAGATATGGCGCACGGCGCCGTACTACGGACAAAGGATACTACGGATAGGACATGTCCTATATTTTCCTGGGCTACGGAGCGGTATGGTGCCGCACGTGTGCTGCACTGTACCGCTCCCGTTGGGCGCCTATTGCCGTCTATGGGGGACGTATATCGGCCGTATATACGTCCCCCATACGATCGTGTGAATGTAGCCTTAGTCTTTTAAGAGGTTTGCCATCCCTGAACTACAGCTTCACAATAGTAGGGTACATGAGGAACTAGGAGCACTGTACAACTTAAAGAATACTTTTAGAAAAAAATTAAAGGGGTTTATCCATCTCATAAAATAGCTTAGACTGAGTTTACATCTCTGTTAGTTCTTCAGTTATTGCAAGACAAAGCCAGATTTGGTGAAACACATGGAACAGGTACAAGTCTTTCCATTATACCTCATCTCTGTATAGCAACTGTAATTGATAATGGGTCATGCACCCATAGACAAAACTATAACCAGATCTGTTGGATGATGTCAATCACAGGGGAAGATCTCTCCCTCCTTGACTTTATACAAACAATTAGCATTTCCCTTCAAAGACTATTTTCTGGATTATACCACCACACACCGAGCAAAATACTGGTAGTAGTTTATTAGGTTAATTTCTGACGACAGGTTCCCTTTAAGGACACCAATACAGTAGAGAAAAGGAGGAGAAATTCAGACTATTATTGTAGATGCCATCCAGGTTCTCCTGAACAGGAAGAATTGGGGGGGCCGGGCGCATGATCTCCAATGATTATCCCCCCCCTCCAGTAGTCCCAGGGAGCAGAGGATGTGGCACTTATCCCAGGACATGGCGTTCTGTCTCAGACTGTAGGAGGAGGCCTTGTCTGTCTAACTCCGTGCTGGGGTAACGTCCATAGTACCCACAGAGAGGGCTCCTAGTGCCACCTCTAGCACCCATGCCATAGATCACCACCACTGCTCTAGTCATCCTAATTCACTACCAGAAACAATTTATCATGTGCCAGATAGTGTAGCATCAGCACCATCACGTTTTATTTCTTCCAGCTATCTGCAATCAGAAGATATATGATGGAGTTTGTGTTCACAAATGACATTTTTCATTTTTATTTATTTATGCAGCTTCTGGTTTATCAAGTTTTTGCTCCTTATTGGGATGTGTGCTGGAGCCTTCTTCATTCCTGATCAAGACACTTTTCTCTTTGGTAGGTTTCATTTTGTTTTATGTATACTCTTGTATGGCGGCAACTTCTTTTTTTTTTTTTTTTATTTTGCCATCTATGTTATCTTACATTCAGTAAATGAGTATATAATCAGATATTATAATATCACAAGAACAGGATTTCGGCATATTTTCTAAATCTGATAATATTTCTGTGACACTATCAGGATGCTGTGTGTTGCATAATTGTAACCGCACAGGTCACTTTTATGCCCATGTGCATACATTAGAATTTGAACTCTGATATAACCGCATACTTCTTTAAAGATTTCTTGAGCTTTAGTTCCTCATTTTCTTGTAGCAGATGTTATTTTGCTTTGTTTATACCACAATTTGAACACTATGAACCGGTGTGTTTTACAGCAATGTCTTGTCTCTGCTGCAAAAATGGGACAAAGTAGCTTGTCTTATGTATACTCTGAACATAAGAGGGAATTTAATCATATGGGACCTATTATAGCAGGGGTCCCCAAACTTTTTACAGAGGGGGCCGTTCACTGTCCGTTGGAGGGCCGGACTTAAGTTTAAAAATAAATAGCGGTACATGTGACCGCATCCATAATACACTGGTACCCCCCCCCCCCTCAATTAATTATTTAATATACTGCACTCCCTTATGAACTATTTTATATATATATTGGCCCAATTAATTAACCCCTTAACGACTTGGCCTTTTTTAGTTTTTTCACTTCCATTTTTCACACCCCACCTTCAAAAATCTATAACTTTTTTATTTTTCCACATAAAGAGCTCTGTTATGGCTTATTTTCTGCGTAACAAATTGCACTTCGTAGTGACGGTATTTAATGTTCCATGGCGCGTACTGGGAAGCGGGAAAAAAATTCCAAATGCAGTGAAAATGGTGAAAAAACACATTTGCAACGTTTTCTTGTGGGCTTGGATTTTACAGCTTTCACTGTGCGTCCCAAATGACAGGTCTACTTTATTCTTTGGGTTGCTACGATCACAGGGATACCACATTTGTACAGGTTTTATAATGTTTTCATACATTTAAAAAAATTAAAACCTCCTGTACAAAAAATTTTTTTTTGATTTTGTCATCTTCTGGCGCTAATAACTTTTTCATACTTTGGTGTACGAAGCTGTGGGTGGTGTCATTTTTTGCGACTTTTGATGGCGTTTTCATTGCTATCATTGTTAGGACTGTGCTACCTTTTGATCACTTTTTATTAATTTTTTTATATTTTCCAAAATGGCAAAAAAATGTCATTTTTGACTTTGGACGCTATTTTGTGTTTATGATTTTTACTGTTTATTAATATTAATATCAGTTCTAGGGAAAGGGGGGTGATTTGAATTTTTAGGTTTTTTTAATATAATTTTTTTTTTTTTAAACTTTTTTTTACTTTAACTATTTTTCAGACTCCCTAGGGTACTTTAACCCTAGGTTGTCTGATCGATCCTACCATATACTGCCATACTGCATGCAATATGCAACAAAGACTTACCGGCTATGGAGAGGGCTCGGCCCGCAAGCCCTCTCCATGCACCGGGACCCGGCGCGCGCCGTACTAGTACGGCGCGCGTCGGGAAGGGGTTAATATACTGGGACCTCTCTCCATTAATTACTGAATATGCCTCCCCCCCCCCC
>CM033641.1:291451917-291559021 GCA_019512145.1 Engystomops pustulosus | reverse complement strand
CCCCCCCCCATTAATTACTAGACTGCCCCTCATAATTAATTATTTCCCACACCACCACCATTAATTAATTCCTATGCTGCCCCTCCCCCATTAATTATGTCTTATGCTTCCCCTCCACCATTAATTATTTCCTGTGCTGCCCCCTACCATTAATTATTCCCTATACTGCCCCCCCCCACCATTAATTATTCCCTATGCTGCCCCTCATAATTAATTATTCCCTATGCTGCCCCTCATAATTAGCTATTCCCTATGCTGCCCCTCATAATTATTTCCTATACGGCCCCTCCACCATTAATTATTCCCTATGCTGCCCCTCCACCATTAATTATTCCCTATGCTGCCCCTCATAATTAATTATTTCCTGTGCTGCCCCCTACCATTAATCAAATGGCGCTATAGAAACAGTACCAAGTGGTGTTTTAAAGATATTGTACCAATAGATTTGCATCAGCCAACACATGAACTTATTCAACAAATTTGGGTAACATCTACTTCAACGATAGATGTAGAAGATAAGGATGCAGTTCCAACTGGCCAATTCTTTTGTCCTTGGGAGATAAGAGGCGCCTGTCTATGTTTTTCTCTACTCTTTACCAACACATGCCTACTTAGCTTAGCGAGTGTGGCACGCTTGTTGGGCGAGTTGGATGAGACAATGGTCGGTTCATCAGCTCTTGTTCAAGATTTGTGCAGCACTCGCTGACATAAGGTTCAAACAGACGCAACAATAGTAATTGTACAAGGGATCCAGCTCCGTGTGTGAGAATATGCCCCATGTCCATGGTAAATGCCGTCCAGCAGAAGACACCACGTCAATGAGCTGTCCAAGGATTAATCAGTAGAAACGGGAAATAGAAAGTCTAACAGGAAGCCGAGGCTCGGCACATCTGGCAGCCGCTCAGTACACGACAAGTCATGTTCACAGAGGAAAATGTATTTTGGCCTCCATTTATACCATATAAATGGAAGAAAGAATCTGAATGTGACTTTTTGCCTCCTACTAATTACCATAATATTTTTAGTGTCATATAATACTGGGCGTGTTACATTAATCCATAAAATACTTGAAATTCACCATCATGGAAAAATTACAAGTATTTACTAAGGATCTTTAGGTTTGTATTAACTGAACCCTTTACAATGAGACGCTCAGTCTCGGAACACAAGCAGCGTGCCCTAACAATGAAATAGTGACCAGAGTAACAAGAGCAAATACAGATTAGTACAAAGATGTGGGTAACATTGCAGGATGGGTATGTTCATCTAGATACCATGACAGAGGAGTTGGTGGCAGCAGTGTGGGCGTCAAAAGAGGAGACCACATCTATCGGGTAACGTATGGTATATACAGTGTATGAGACACATGTCTCTGGTGGAATAAACTATTGGGCTACTAACTAGTCTGTCAGGGATGAGTGTTTGAACTATAAGCAGGCCTTTACTCATAATAAAAACTGGAACTTAAATTATTACTAAGTTAACCAGGACTGGACAATGGGTAGTCCCATAGTTGTCACACACTGACCACTGCAGGATATTATAGGAGATAGTAAGTCAGGGCAGATACCCTATACACCTCAACAGCATTTCCAAGTAACAAGAGACATGAAAAAACATTCCTATAGGAAAGTGACTGCAATAAACCCAGCACCAAATCATTATAGCAAAAACACGACCACTTGGAGAACAGCGCAAAAACAGGAAGACTCCCGGCTCGGGCTTTGTCTTGGAATTTTTGATCACGCTGTGAAGAAGACAACAATTATCTGGAGACGTCTCACTTCAAGACAAAGACTGACCTCGAAACTCGTATCACTCGGAGCACGGCTCCAATATTACGGGATGAAGGGTCCTTGGAATTATCAAGGACTTTCTTGATATTGTTGGAATGTTCAGAAAATTTCCTCAAAAGGCCACTAAAAATCTGGCATTCTTGGTTGTGTATCAGATTTATGCAACAGAGGCACATTTGTGTGTTTGGCCATAAAGCCCAGCGTTCAGAGTTAAACCAAAATAGCCTAAGGCCTCATTCACATGGCTGTTTAGGGGGGGTATATAGCGGCCGCATATACGTCCCCATAGACGGCAATGGTGACCTGATGCCACACATACACAGCTCTTTTTCCCGTGTGTGCGTGCGGCGCGCTGCTTTTTTCTATGGAGGGGTCACCTCTCTAGTACCTGGTGGGCATACCGCTGCTGAATGTACCCTAACCTGAACCGTTACCATAATGGGGATCCTTTGTCTTCCTGTTAATGGATATCAATTGTGCATTTGTACAACCAAGCACCTGATCTCTTCTTTCAGGTACAACTCTTTACTTTGTTATTATTGTACCCAACAAATCTAGGACTTTCAAATGATTTAAAGGAGTATTCTCTGTAAATACGATTTGCAAGACTCTATAGGGATGTAATACGGCTTTAGTTTAACAGAGGAGCGCTTTGTGATACAGATAATTTACATCCTTCTGGAATAAAGTCCTATTTTTTTGTTTTCCATTTCTTCCTTGGAAAAAACTACAAGTTTTGAATTTAGCCTTAGGCGGCTTGGAACAACCCACCGCCGAAGATCTGAAGTATATATACACAGGATTGGACTGTCTATACATAATTTTTCCTCCTTTCTTTGAATCCACCTTTGCCTCAAGGCTCAAGGATGTTCTACTTACCTGTCCTCCATCGTGCTGCTAATAACATACAGAGTATGATAACTAGAGAGACCTCTCCACTCATATGAATAATGAATGGCAAAATTGCAACTTCTTGGGGGGACAGACATGAGTGAGTAAAAGCAGAACTTACTCTCTTCAGGTGTCCATATCTTCCCATAAGGGCGTCACAGCTTGATCGGTTGTAGAGGTGAGGCTGCATTAAAAATACATACAGTGTTTTAAATGGAGAACCCAGAACATTTCCTTAAATGACCCCCACCCAAATAAGAGATATAGTCACATGCTCCTTCACCAAAACTTGTGATGCCATAACAACACTCAATTCACATGAATGGTTTTCAGTCACATACAGATCTTCCATTTGAATACAGGCAGTCCCAGGGTTGCGTACAGATAGGTTCTTTAGGGTTTTATTTAAGTTTAATTTGTATGCAAGTCGGAACTGGTATATGGTCGGAATTGTAGCTCGCTCCAGACAAATGTTTTTGTCCCAGTGACAACCGATAATTACAATTTTGTGCAATCATGGGAACAAAGATTAATGAAGCTTCTTACAGACACCTACAGCTGACCATTCAGCCTCAGACTAAAGTATGCATCCAGAGAGCTTCACCAGGTTACATTGGGCAGAGAGGTCCTGTCCTGTAACTAGGGGTCTAAGTACTAACTGTCCTCAAAGGGGGGCCGCCTGTATACTATAATAATGTGGCGATATAACTGTGTGAGATATTGAACAATAGGTGGCCACAACTGTAATAAAACTGGAGACTTGTTTGGCAAGTTGGATGCCGATGACCTGTAGCCCTCTGGGCACTGAAACTTCTTGAAACGGAGCTCAGATATCTCATATACTACAGAAGTTTTCCCACTGAAAAAGTCACTAACCCAACTATACTGGCTGAAGAGAAAAACCATTAACCCCCACCAAGAGTATATTATGCGCCCAATAGGATGACAGCGCCCACCACGGACACCCAGCGCTCATCCTGGCTGATCCCATTGGTGAAACTGGTACACAAACTGTGATGTTCTTTCCGCTTCATCCAGAACTTAAAAAGGCCAAAACAATTGACATGAATTAAAAGAAGGCAATACAATCAAACAAAAGCTCACATGTGACTCGAGGCATTTATGAGGGGGTAACTGCAAAGTTACATGGGCAAAGAGATGAATTAAGGTGTCCGCTAGTATCTGAGCCGTTGTCTGTTCTGGCCAATAAAGTGTAGTGTGTGCTTCACTGTGTGTGCGCCCAAACTAAAGGCCAAGCTAGTGCACAGATTCCGAGTCGGTTTTCAATGCGACCGTGCCTAAATTATTAAGGAGTCTTGGCTACTTATTCAGCTTCAAGATAAGCATGAATAATAGAATGTTAATCTAAATAACCTTTTAATTCCTGTCTACAAGGTTTATTATAGTACAACATACTGTATTTCTGGCGGCTTGTTTGAAAAGGAGGAGAAGGTCAGATACATGACGTAGCAGCTGATGACTCTGACTGATGCAGCAGTCCAGACTGAGGGTGATCATGAAATAAAATGCAAATTATATCAGAAATCCACAAGGCAGTGTACTGAGCAGAGTCAGTTAGTACAGTATGCTACAAGTCAACGTGTGCCACAAATGGTATGAACAGGAGGACTGCACTCGGGTGGCAAGTGGTAGCGGCAAAATCCGTGCCAGCACCAAATCATAACCCATTGTTTATGGTACAAGTCTTCTCATATGGAAGAGCCAACTTATTAACCCCCCTAGCCATGCAAGTTACTCCTCGGCTCATTGCTGAATTTACATTTTTATGAACGCTACAGAAGCAAAAACCATCCAAATATTTCTGAGGGTCATTGCCTTTGCAACACAATAGCAGGATGATTTTAGAAATATTGCCTTGTTCATACTTACTTTTTAGGACACAGGGTAGAATAGAAACTATGGCTAAAGCGCGCACAGACCACCATTGACACCGAGCAGGATTTGTTGAGCAGGCAGTGTTCGGGATGTGTTATAAAGCCATATTATAGGCCAAGAGCTCCGAGTGCTATTGTGTACAATCTAGGATGACGATGGCCAGGGCTCCATTCCACGCTTGTTGCTGTGTCCGGCAGTCCTGGGAGAAACAAATATATCATCCTAATAAAATTATCCAAGTGCAGCCACAGATGACAAATACCTCATATATATAAAAGAACTTAAATACATGTCTCCCCCCCCCCCCCCCAATGAAAAATCTTTAACTGTATAGTTGATCACTCTATACAATAAAGAGGTATACATTGGGTGGTTACTAGTATTTATTCCTCTACCATTAAATTTTGTGTGAACACAGCCTACGGCAGTTGCACGTTGGAAAATGACCCATTATGTTGCTCTCAGACACCCCGGACAGAACATATTACACTGGACGAAGACCTCCATCCATTCTACAGAAAAATAATGTAAAGACTCCGTCGCCAGTGGATCTCCAGCACCCAGTTTACAGACCTGTTCCAGTGTTTAGTAGGTGGGAAGCCACTGTTACATAAATATATACTTTGGAACCACATCAAAATGTCTAGTATAAGTAACATATTACCCAGGTTGTATATTTACTACTATATACTGTCAAGTTTTGCTCCTTATACAAGTTGATATGGGGAACCCGATGTGTCCGTTCAGCTTCACCCAAGTGACCTAGACTATTTGCTGTCCCCCCTGGCCAATCATACTATGGCAGTGACATAAAGTTCCATGCCGAGCATATGTCGGGCCCGCCAATCAGCAATCCCACTGGGCAACATGAAAGGAAACATCGGGTGACCCATCTCTAGAAGTAGTATGATATATCATCCCTAGTGCCACTCTACACAACAGTATCAGGAGACATCAACAGCTGGAAAAGCCACATTGTTGCCAACAAGTTTGGAAACAGTGGGTGTAAGGGCTCCAATTTTGGTCAGACTGGGCTCCACCCAGCTTATCATCGATTTGTAGAATGCTTTGTAGGGACGAAAAAAAAAAAAAAAAAAGTAATCAAAAAAACAATTTTCGCACATGCGGTCACAGTTTGGAGAGACACTGTGGCCAGAGTTCTGCTGCACAATAATGTGCTGCAGTTCAAAGAAAGATCAGACTAACCTACATGCTGTCACCTATTCATGCCTTCATTCTAGTATAATGTCTATCCTTGAAACTCTTACCAATTAAAATTCCGATATGCCTTTAAAGATTGATTTATGATAAGAAACAGACACCTGGGAGAATCGTAACAGTTTTTGAATTGTCACCAACTATAACAGTAGTGAGAATCAAAGAATATTAAAACTACCAATTTTATTCCATTTGTGAGCAAATTCCACCAAAGCAGGAGCTGGATGATCAGAAAGAAAAAGCCAAAACCCGCTCCAATGTGCCGCCATGCTGAAAGAGAGGCAAGGGAATGATAAATTAAAGGAAATCTGCCATCAAATCACCTTATTACTTCAGATCCAGGCACCCGCACGGTGTAATTTTATTATATCTGTTATCCATGGTTCTCCTTCCTCAAAATCATGCTAATGAACCTAAAGGGTGTTACCAGTGCCCCTTCATGCTGTAGCTTTATAGGCTGTTACACGGTGCAGGAGCACTACCCCCTCCCACTGTGTGTCTTCATTAGGCGAAGGGAGTGCTGAGGGAGCAGGGGAGTGAAGCGAGTGTAAAAGCTTGTAAAGCTACAGCAAGGAAGGTCCCTTCTGGCTTTTTAGCGTACGTTTCAAAATTGATTTTAGAAAGGAGGCCATGGATAACAAATATAAGAGATTACCACAGTCCCGTGCCTGGATCTCTGAGTATGTGCCCCTGGTTTATCAGATGGTTTAATGGAGATTTTGTTTAAAATATAACACACAGTAATTACTATAGCCTTAAAAACCTTCCTGTTAGTATTCATCCTCAAAAGTTAATTAGGCTGTCTGTCGTCAAGTGGTGGTACTAGACAACCACCCAAACCACTCACCTTACAGAAGACAACTATTAGCATATTGACCACTAGAAGGTTCAGCTTTTCTTCCTGCAGTTCCAGTTTTCATTCATCTGTCATATAGACTGCAGTGGTATAGAAACATCTCACTATAATACAACGTTCCCCAAACTACGATCCGCCCCCACTTTGCCGCGGCAGCGCCGGGACACTCGCCTCCGTGACAGTCGGGCAGGAGCCTCTGTCTGCTGGACAGGAAGCTCCTGCCTCACTGTATAGTGCTCGATGGCGGCCGGAACGGCCGCGCGAGCACATTACTGGAGCGATGTGGCGAATCCAACCCGAATAGGTTGGCGGCGTCCGGTGAGGACGTCGGTGAGTACAGGGTTTTTATCTTTTATTAAAAAGGGCATGTAAAGACTGTGTGGTGGCCGGGGGCCAATAGTTAGTTTAGAGGGCAGCTTGGAATAATTCGTATGAGGGGCAGTATAGGGAATAATTAAAAAACCCGTCATGCAAAATAACCCCCCTAACTAAATATATTTTTCAAACTGCCATTAGAGGCATTGCCTCTATCCCTTCTTGTCCCTCTACAGTCCTGTAAACCTAAGCAATAGGTCCTAAAGCTGTATGCAAATGACCTGTGAAATGTCCAATGAAGCATTAGCATATTCAAGCTGTCCACCTTATTCATGAGTGGGAGGCACAGCCACACCCCCAGTGCATGACTGACAGCCTGTATATATGATGTGCTTCCTGTGCTGGTGGCCACGCCCCCTGCAGCCTGTGTGTGTGTGTATAGGAGAGATACAGCAGCTCCAGGCAGCCTTGTTCAGCAGAACATGTCAGATTCATGTGTAGCTGATGTCTGTGTCTCTCACCTGTATATTAGGAGGTTGCAGCTGTCAGCAGATGCAGCACAACACTAGCCATGCTTTACTATACATTACACACAGACATGAGCAGGAGGAGGAGAGGGAGGGGTAACAGGGTGACATCACTGCCCTGACCATGTGACCACCTCATTTACATGATAAAGAATAGATGATTTTACAATGAATAATGTATGAATGACTAGATAAAGGCTGGGATTAGGCTGACAGAGACAAGTGACAACAGACCTGATGACAGGTGGCCTTTAATTATGGAGGGGCAGCATAGGAAATATTAATGGTGGAGGGGCAGTATAGGAAATAATTAATGGTGGGGGGCCGATAGGAAATATTGGTGGGAGGGGCAGTAGAGGAATAATTAAATGGTGGAGGGGCCGTTAGGAAATAATTAATGGTGGAGGGGCCGTATATTGGAAATAATTGATGGTGGAGGGGGGCAGTATAGGGAAAATAATGGTGGAGGGGGTTGCAGTAGAGGGAATAAATTAATGTGTAGGGGGCGATTATAGGGAATAATTAATGTAGGGCGCACAGGAAATAATAATTATGCAGGGCATATGTATAGGGAATACATTATTTCCTATACGGCCACTCACCATTAATTATTTCCTATACGGCCCCTCCACCATTAATTATTCCCTATGCTGCCCCTCCACCATTAATTATTCCCTATGCTGCCCCTCCACCATTAAATATTCCCTATGCTGCCCCTCCACCATTAAATATTCCCTATGCTGCCCCTCCACCATTAATTATTCCCTATGCTGCCCCTCAAATTAATTATCTCCTCTGCTTGCCCCTCATAATTATTTCCTATACGTCCACTCCCATTAATATTTCCTATAATTACGGCAATTCCCCTTAATTAGTATCCTATACGCATCCCCCTCCACCATTAATTATTCCCTATGCTGCCCCTCCACCATTAATTATTCCCTATGCTGCCCCTCCACCATGAATTATTCCCTATGCTGCCCCTCATAATTAAAGGACACCTGTCATCAGGTCTGTGTCACTTGTCCTGTCACCTCTACCTGTTGGAGCAGCTCACAAGGATCCCATCCCAGCCTTTATCTAGTTATTTCATACATTATTCATTGTAAAATCATCTATTCTTTATCATGTAAATGAGGATGGTCACATGGTCAGAGGCAGTGATGTCACCCCTGTTACCCCTCCCCTCTCCTCCCCCTGCTCATGTCTGTGTGTAATGTATAGTAAAGCATTGCTAGTGTGTGTGCTGCATCTGCTGACAAGCTGCATCCTCCTAATATACAGGTGAGAGAGACAGACATCAGCTACACATGAATCTGACATGTTCTGCTGTAACATGGCTGCCTGGAGCTGCTGTATCTCTCCTATACACACACACATGCACACACAGGCTGCAGGGGGCGTGGCCACCAGCACCAGGAAGCACATCATTATACAGGCTGTCAGTCATGCACTGGGGGTGTGGCTGTGCCTCCCACTCATGAATAAGGTGGACAGCTTGAATATGCTAATGCTTCATTGGACATTTCACAGGTCATTTGCATACAGCTTTAGGACCTCATTGCTTAGGTTTACAGGCATGTAGAGGGACAATGAAGGGATAGAGGCAATGCTCTCTAATGGCAGTTTATGAAAATATATTTAGTTTAGGGGGTTATTTTGCATGACTGGTTTTTTTTTAATTATTCCCTATACTGCCCCTCATACGAATTATTTCCTAAGCTGCCCCTCATAACTAACTATTGGCCCCCGGCCAACACAGTCTTTTTACTGCCCTTTTTAATAACAGATAAAAACCCTGTACTCACCGACGTCATCACGAAGCCGCGCAACCTATTTCGGGTTGTATTCCGGCCACATCGCTCCAGTAATAGTGCTCGCGCGGCCGCTTCCGGCCGTATCGAGCACTATACAGTGACGGGCAGGAGCTTCCTGTCCAGACAGACAGAGGCTCCTGCCCGACTGTCACAGGAGGCGAGGTCCCGGCGCTGCCGCGGCAAATGTCGGGGGCCGGATCGTAGTTTGGGGAACGCTGTATTATAGTGAGATGTTTCTATACCACTGCAGTCTATATGACAGATGAAAACTGAACTGCAGGAAGCAAAGCTGAACCTTCTAGTGGTCAATATGCTAATTAGGTTGTCTTCTGTAAGGTGAGTGGTTTTGGGCTGGTGTCTAGTACCACCCACTTGACGACAGACAGCCTAATTAACATTTTGAGGATGAATACTAACAGGAAGGTTTTTAAGGCTATAGTAATTACATGTGTGTATATATTTTAAACAAAATCTCCCATTAAAATCCATCCTGATAAACCAGGGGCACATACTCAGAGATCCAGGCACCGGGACTGTGGTAATCTCTTATATTTGTTATCCATGGCCTCCTTTCTAAAATCAAATTTTGAAACGTACGCTAAAAAGCCAGAAGGGACCTTCCTTGCTGTAGCTTTACAAGCTTTTACACTCGTTCACCTCCCCTGCTCCCTCAGCACTCCCTTCTGCCTAATGTAAGCTCACACAGTGGGAGGGGGTAGTGCTCCTGCACCGTGTAACAGCCTATAAAGCTACAGCATGAAGGGGCACTGGTAACACCCTTTAGGTTCATTAGCATGATTTTAGAAGGAAGGAGACCATGGATAACAGATATAATAAAATTACCACAGTCGCGGTGCCTGGATCTAGAAGTAAGTGTTTGATTTTGATGGCAGATTTCCTTTTAATATTTATCATCCCTTGCCTCTCTTTCAGCATGGCGGCACATTGGAGCGGGTTTTGGCTTTTTCTTTCTGATCATCCAGCTCATGCTTTTGGTGGAATTTGCTCACAAATGGAATAAAAATTGGTATGTTTTAATATTCTTTGATTCTCACTACTGTTATAGTTGGTGACAATTCAGAAAAACTGTTACGATTCTCCCAGGTGTCTGTTTCTTATCATAAATAATTTCATTCTAAAGGCATATCCTGGAATTTTTACATTGGTAAGAGTTTCAAGGATAGACATTAATTACTAGAATGAAGGGGCATGAATAGGTGACAGCATGTTATGGTTAGTCTTAGACTTTTCTTTGAAGGCAACACATTTAATGCTGCAGGCAAGAACCTCTGGCCACAGTGTCTCTTCCAAACTGTGACCCGCATGTGCGAAAATTGTTCTTTTTGATTACTTTTTTTTTTTTTTTTTTCTGTCGCTCTACAAAGCATTCTACAAATCAGATGAAGTCTGGGTGAGCCCAGTCTGACCATAAATTGTAGCCCTTACACCACTGTTTCCAAACTTGTTGGCAACAATGTGGCTTTTCCAGCTGTTGATGTCTCCTGATACTGTTGTGTAGAAGTGGCACTAGGGATATCATGACATTACTACTTCTAGAGATGGGTCCACCCGATGTTTCCTTTCATGTTCAGCCCATGTGACCCGGACATATTGCTGGATTGGCGGGCCCACAGCCAATCCGGCAACTTTATGCTACTAGCCATAGCTATGATTGGCCAGGGGGACAGCAATATGTCTAGGTCACTTGGGCTGAAGCTGAACGGACACATCGGGTTCACCTATCTCAACTTTGTATTAAGGAGCAAAACTTTGACAGTTAATAGTATTAAATATACAACCTGGTAATATGTTACTTATACTAGACATTTTGATGTGGTTCCAAAGTATATATTTTATGTAACAGTGGCTTTCCACCTACTAAACACTGTAACAGGTCTGTACAATCCTGGTGCTGGAGATCCACTGGCAGACGGAGTCTTTACATTATTTTTCTGTAAGATGGATGGAGTCTCGTCCAGTGTAATATGTTCTGTCCGTGGGATCTGAACAACATATGGGTCATTTTCCACGTGCAACTTGCCGTAGGCTGTGTTCACACTAAATTTAATGGTAGAGGAATAAATCTAGTAACCACCCAATGTATACCTCTTTATTGTATAGAGTGATCAACTATACAGTTAAAGAGTTTTTCATTGGGGGGGGGGGTCATGACATGTATTTTTAAGTTCTTATATATATGAGGTATTTGTCCATCTGTGGCTGCACTTGTGAAATTTTATATATTTGGATGATATATTTTTGTTTCCTCCCCAGGACTGCCGGAGCACAGCATAACAAGCTGTGGAATGGAGCCCTGGCCATCGTCATCCTAGTATTGTACACAATAGCACTCGGAGCTCTTGGCCTATTAATATGGCTTTATACACATCCCGAACACTGCCTGCTCAACAAAATCCTGCTCGGTGTCAATGGTGGTCTGTGCGCGCTCTTAGCCATAGTTTCTATTCTACCCTGTGTCCTAAAAAGTAAGTATGAACAAGGCAATATTTCTAAAATCATCCTTGCTATTGTGTGCACAAGGCAATGACCCTCAGAAAATCTTTGGATGGTTTTTGCTTCTGTAGCTTTCATAAAAATGTAAATTCAGCAATGGAGCCAGAGGAGTAACTTGCCCATGTGGCTTAGGGGGGTTAATAAGTTGGCTCTTCCCATATGAGAAGACTTGTACCATAAACAATGGGTTATGATTGGGTGCCTGGCACGGATTTTGCAGCTACCACTTATGCCACGAGTGCAGTCCTCCTGTTCATACCATTTAGTGGCACACGTTGACTTGTAGCATACTGTACTAACTGACTCTGCTCAGTACACTGCCTTGTGGATTTCTGATATCATTATTTGCATTTTATTTTCAGATCACCCTCAGTCTGGACTGCTGCAGTCAGGAGTCATCAGCTGCTACGTCATGTATCTGACCTTCTCCTCCTTTTCAAACAAGCCGCCAGAATACAGTATGTTGTACTATAATAAACCTTGTAGACAGGAAATTAAAAGGTTATTTAGATGATACATTCTATTATTCATTGCTTATCTTGAAGCTGAATAAGTAGACAAGACTCCTTTAATAATTTAGGCCAAGGTCGCATTGAAAACCCGACTCCCGGAATCTGTGCACTAGCTTGGCCTTTAGTTTGGGCGCACACACAGTGAAGCCACACTACACTTATATTGGCCAGAACAGACAACGGCTCAGATACTAGCGGACCATCCTTATATTTTTCATCTCTTTGCCTCCTATGTAACTTTGCAGTTACCCCCTCATAAATACCTCGAGTCACATGTGAGCTTTTGTTTTGATTGTATTTGCCTTCTTTTAATTCATGTCAATTCTGTTTTGGCCTTTTTAAGTTCTGGATGAAGCCGGAAAGAACATCACAGTTTGTGTACCCAGTTTCACCAATGGGATCAGCCAGGATGAGCGCTGGGTGTCCGTGGTGGGCGCTGTCATCCTATTGGGCTGCATAATATACTCTTGGTGAGTTAATGGTTTTTCTCTTCAGCCAGTATAGTTGGTGTTAGTGACTTTATTTCAGTGGGAAAACTTCTTGTAGATATGAAGATATCTGAGCTCCGTTTCAAGAAGTTTCAGTGCCCAGAGGCTACAGGTCATCGGCATCCAACTTGCCAAACAAGTCTCCAGTTTTATTACATGTTGTGGCCAATACCTATTGTTTTCATATCAGCCACAATTATTATAGTATACAGGCGGCCCCCTTCTTGAGGACAGCTTAGTACTTAGACGACCCCTAGTTACAGACAGACCTCTCTGCCCAATGTAACTCCTGGTGAAGCTCTCTGGATGCATTACTTTAGTCTGAGGCTGAAATGGTCAGCTGTAAAGTGTCTGTTAAGAAGCTTCATTGATAATCTTTGTTCCCATGATTGCACAAAATTGTAATTATCCGGTTGTCACTGGGACAAAAACTATTTTGTCTGGAGCTACAATTCCGACCATATACCAGTTCCGACTTGCATACAAATTCAACTTAAATAAAACCCTAAAGAACCTATCCTGTACGCAACCCTGGGACTGCCTGTATTCAAATGGAAGATCTGTATGTGACTGAAAACCATTCATGTGAATTGAGTAGTTGTTATGGCATCACAAAAGTTTTGGTGAAAGAGCATGTGACTATATCTCTATTTTGAGTGGGGGTCATTTAAGGAAATGTTTCTGGGTTCTCCATTTAAAACATGTATGTATTTTTAATGCAGCCTCACCTCTACAACCCGATCAAGCTGTGACGCCCTTATGGGAAGATATGGACCACCTGAAGAAGAAGTAAGTCTCTGCTTTTACTCACTCATAGTCTGTCCCCCCAAGAAGTTGCAATTTTGCCATTCATTATATCATATGAGCTGGAGAGGTCTCTCTAGTTATCATTACTCTGTATTGTTATCATGCAGCACGTGGAGGACACGGTAATGTAGAACATCCTTGAGCCTTGAGGCAAAGGTGGATTCAAAAGAAATGGGAAAACTTATGTATAGACAGTCCAATCCTGCTGTATATACTTCAGATCTTCGGCGGTGGTTTTCCAAGCCGCCTAAGGCTAAATTCAAACTTGTAGTTTTTTCCAAGGAATGAAATGGAAAACAAAACAATAGGACTTTTATTTCCAGAAGGATGTAAATTAATCTGTATCACAAAGCGCTCCTCTGTTAAACTAAAGCCGTATTACATCCCTATAGAGTCTTGCAAATCGTATTTACGAGAAATCTCCTTTAAATCATTTGAAAGTCCTAGATTTGTTGGGGTACAATAATAACAAAGTAAAGAGTCTTGTACCTGAAAGAAGAGATTCAGGTGCTTGGTTTGTCACACATGCACAATTGATATCCATTTAAACAGGAAGACAAAGGATCCCCCATTATGGTAACGGTTCAGGTTAGGGTACATTCAGACAGCGGTATGCCCACCAGGTACTAGAGAGGTGACCCCTCCATAGAAAACAGCAGCGCGCCGCACGCACACACGGGAAAAAGAGCATGTGTATGTGTGGCATCAGGTCACCATTGCCGTCTATGGGGACGTATATGCGGCCGCTTATATACCCCCCTAAACAGCCATGTGAATGAGGCCTTAGGCTATTTTGGTTAAACCTCTGAACGCTGGGCTTTATGGCCAAACACACAAATGTGCCTCTGTTGCATAAATCTGATACACAACCAAGAATGCCAGATTTTTAGTTGCCTTTTGAGGAAATTTTCTGAACATTCCAACAATATCAAGAAAGTCCTTGATAATTCCAAGGACCCCTTCATCCCGTAATAATTGGAGCCGTGCCTCCGAGTGATACGAGTTTCGAGGTCAGTCTTTGTCCTTGTAGTGAGACGTCTCCAGATAATTGTTTTCTTCTTCACTAGCGTGATCAAAACTTCCAAGACCAAAGCCCGAGCCGGGAGTCTTCCTGTTTTTGCAGCTGTTCTCCAAGTGTCCGTGTTTTTTGCTATAATGATTTTGGCTGCTGGGTTTTATTGCAGTCACTTTCCTATAGGAATGTTTTTTCATGTCTCTTGTTACTTTGGAAATGCTGTTGAGGCTGTATAGGTGTATTCTGCCCTGACTTCCTATCTCCTATAATATCCCTGCAGTGGTCAGTGTGACAACTATGGGACTACCACTTGTCCAAGTCCTGGTTAACTTAGTAATAATTTAAGTTCCAGTTTTTATTTATGAGTAAAGCTGCTTCTTAGTTCAAACACTCATCCCTGACAGACCTAGTTAGTAGCCCCAAATATGTTATTCCAACCAGGAGACATGTGTCTCATACACTGTATATACCATACGTTACCCGATAGATGTGGTCTCCTCTTTTGAGCCCACACTGCTGCCCCCAACTCCTCTGTCATGGTATCTAGATGAACATACCCATCCTGCAATGTTACCCACATCTTTGTACTAATCTGTATTTGCTCTTGTTCTATTACTCTGGTCACTATTTCATTGTTAGGGCAGCTGCTTGTGTTCCAGAACTGAGCGTCTCATTGTAAAGGGTTCAGTCTAATACAAACCTAAGATCCTTAGTAAATACTTGTAATTTTTCTATGATGGTGAATTTTCAAGTATTTTATGGATTATATTGTAACACGCACAGTATTTATATGACACTAAAAAATATTATGGTAATTAGTAGGAGATGCAAACAAGTCACATTCAGATTCTTTTCTTCCATTTATTATGGTATAAATGGAGGCCAAAATACATTTCCTCCTCTGTGAACATGACTTGTCTGTGTACTGAGCGGCTGCCAGATGTGCCGAGCCTCGGCTTCCTGTTAGACTTTCTATTTCCAGTTTCTACTGATTAATCCTTGGACAGATCATGACGTGGTGTCTTCTTGCTGGACGGGCATGTTTACCATGACATGGGGCATATTCTCACACACGGAGCTGGATCCCTTGTACAATTACTATTGTTGCGTCTGTTTGAACCTTGTCAGCGAGTTGCTGCACAAATTCTTGAACAAGAGCTGGATGAACAGACCATTATCTCATCCAACTCGCCCACAAGCGTGCACACTCGGCTAAGCTAAGTAGAGCATGTGTAGTAAAGAGTAGAGGAAAAACATAGACAGGCGCCTCTTATCTCCCCAAGGACAAAAGAATTGGCCAGTTGAACTGCAATCCTTATCTTCTACATCTATCGTTGAAGTAGATGGTTACCCAAATTTGTTGAAATCAGTAAGTTTGGCTGATGCAAATCTATTGGGTTCAATATCTTTAAAAACCACTTGGTACTGTTTCTATAGCGCCATTTTGTGTAGCACTGAACACGGGTTACAATCGTTCATGTGTGTCCACATCTTCTATATAATGGAGAATCCAGTGGGGCCCCTGGAGGTGACTTATTTCCTTTTAAACTAAAGGAACAGGCAAATCTATAATGTGTCCAAGCCTTATTTTCCCCAACATAGGATGTCAGGAAACCCCTATGTATGAACGGTATTTTTTTTACTCGACTTGGTCTATTTTTCCTTTTTTTTGTGTTTTTGGGCTTGTTTTCCTAATGCAGCAGTGCAATACCCTAAATTGCTATGCGTCCTTGTGATGTAGCAGTAGCAGCAGTAGTAGTAGCAGTAGCAGCAGCAGTAGCGGCAGCAGCTTCAGTCCAAATGTTTTCAGTATATAACATTCCTGCATCGGGCACACGGCCATATTACATCTGTCGCTAGCTGTACCTCACTGTAATACAGTGCCATAGACTTCCCTTAATTTACCGCAACATTGAATGGAGGCCTGCTAAAGTTTTTTGTCTGCTAGATTCAATGCTATTTTTTCTTCTTATCTAGCAGCAATAAAGATAATATCTTTCTTTAATGCAGTGCACCATATTTCTAGTTCTGTAGTAGAGTCCTATGGCTCCATACAGCTTCATTATACGACAGTTTTCAGCTTTTACACTCAGAAATGGTTAATAAAAAGACACGTCTTGGTACGACAAACAATCCAACATTATACTTTTGCTTGTTTCTAGGTGGCACGTTGCTGTTTTTGCTGCGGGGACGGTCAAGATGGTAAAAATCTTTGTCTATGCACCTGTAAACCCATTACTGGGCCGGTTAAGATTTACCATTATATTTATTTTATAATATATATTTTATTGTTTATGCTTCACAGAACAAGAAGAAAGAGTTGAAGCCAAGGGAGGACAGATGGTGGCGTATGATGAGGAGATAAAGACTGTGTACAGCTATGCCGGCTTCCATTTCATCTTCTTCCTTGGTACCTTCTACATGATGATGACAATCACCAACTGGTTCCAGTAAGTAGGAGGATAGTGTCTTCTCAGCCTTCACTTCTCCTGAGTCCTGAAGGGGTTAGAAGGTAGCTAACCCCTTCTAACATATGATAACCCTGGACCAGAAGGTAGCTAACCCCTTCTAACATATGATAACCCTGGACCAGGATCTGGGTGTCACCCCTCCCCTCTCCATAAGGACGCGTGCAGCTTGGCCATACGTAAGGAAAAAGATGGAGCATGCTCTATCTTTTTTCAGGTGTTGACCCAATGCACTTCCATGGAGGCCGTATGCTAGCTGCCCTTCATATGGCTAGCATACGACTGCCATATACTCGGTCATGTTCAAGGGGGCTTATACCGATGACCTGTCCATAGATGTTAGATATGAGGGTGTCCTACATATGAGACCCTAAATGATCCGCTGAGTGCTGGAAGCAACACAGAGAACAGAACCATAAACCCAGCTCCACGTTCTCTAAAGTGGCTTACTCACAACAGTCCAGCTACAATTCAGGGGAATGGTACAGCTACCTTACATATTTTTTAGCTGCGTGTGGCGCATGCTTTTTTTTTTTTTTTTTTTTTTTTTGCAGAGTGGACGTAGCAGATGTTTAAGAATCGCTTATGTTCATGTCCCTTTAGCCCGGGGCAGTTAGTCTCACCTGAATGCTGGTGGTCTCAAACTACATTTCTTTCCATTACAGTTACAACCATGCTGATATAGAGAAGTTATTTGTTGGAAGCTGGTCCCCCTTCTGGATCAAGATGGCGTCCTGCTGGGTGTGTGTGGCGCTCTACCTCTGGACTTTACTGGCTCCAGTGTGCTGCTCGAGAGGAGGATACGTAGTGTAAATCTATCCTCTTACATAATGACCTCTGACCTGTTACATGTTCTAACACCAGATGTGGCGGTGCATCTGTGTTTTTACATTTTTTTTAAGTTTTGTTTTTATTTCATATTTCCCCCTGACGCATATTGTGCAGGACACATAAGCCATCAATACTTGGATTTTTGAACTGTCTTGTGTGAAAGAAAATGGAGACCAACTCTATAGTAATATTCACAATGTGCTTGTCTGTTTTTGTGTTTACAGAAGAATATTTCAGTGTCTTACATTCTGTGCTCTGTACTACATTTCTTTTTTTTTTTTTTTTTGCACCCAAGCTCTTTTTGTGGCGAGGGCTAGATATAGCTGTAAGCCACCCACATTCACCCATAATGTGTAATGCATAGCATAGACAATGGGCTTGGAGGCTGGGGGCAACTTACTGTCATGTAGGGTGTTTTGTTTTTGCTTCTTACTTTTTAACTACCCCTTAACTTTTAATGTACCGAAGGTGTAACTAACTTTTATTTTTTGGCGTCGTGTCTCTTCTTGAGTAATCGTTGTACTTTTTGGTTGACGTTAGAAATAATTTGCAGCAGAGGATTTCTGTGTGGGCCAAGAAACCCAAATGACAACCGTAGAATTATAGCCTTATCCAACATGTTCTTCTCCAAGACTGGACTTCAACCCCCCCATAGTAGATAACTGACAGAACTATTGTAAAGTTTGCCATTTTTTATGGTTTAATCTCAGGTGCCGCCATATTTTTTTTTATTTTATTTTATTTTTTTTTTATTTTTTTAATGTTTCCTATTGTTTATTGGTTAGCAATTTGTTATTGCGTTTTAATTTTTTTTTTTTTTTTTAAATATTCCTATCCAAGGGCTGTCCCTCAGGCCTTATTGCTAAGGTAAGAATTTACACCCCCATTATCTTAACAAATTAGACAATGTGTCAGTTTAGGTTTGCTCCTCCAAGTGTGCACTGTTAAAGGAACTTTATGCAAATCTATTAACAGATATACAAGGTTCTTCTTGCTCCATATTGTATAAAGAGAAGGGCCATGATGCATCTTAGCTTTTATATGGGTGGGCCGCATCATCAATTGTGTACCCAAAAACCTTTCCCATTATATCAATGAGAGCACAAGTTACAGTTCAAATAGTATCCAATGTGTATGCATCGTAAGAAAAGATATCCCAGCAAACGCTGCACCTCACCATAAGGTTTCTATGGGGCAATATGTATAAAAAGGCTTCTACTGGTCATGAGAAGAGCTACTTTTATCATCTTGTAGAGCTCCATTCCCGGGTTACTTGGTGGAATCCCCAGTGATCAGACTCTTATCTCATGTCTTATGATTAGGGGTCACATTGTTCTAGTGGGACAACCACCGAAACAGTCATTAGATCCTAACTTGTTGGCTGTCCTGAAATAAAACCCCATTAGTTTTCCTCCAGTATTTCTGTGAATGGGTCAATTGTTCAGATATGCATATGGATTAGTCAAAAATCAATGGGGGTTCATTTTAAATTTTACTTTTCATAAAATAATGTATGTTAACTATTTTACATATTTATATTCCATCTCATGTTGTATCAAATCCTAATGTTTTTTCTGGATTCGCAACTGGTGAATTAGGTACAAGATACATTCTAGATTTTTGGCCTGATCACTACAGTCCTTAATAATTGATGTGACCTCTGTGTGATCTGTAATCTGTCTACTACAGTAAGGGCTATGAGTGTGTGACCTAGCTGGGTTCTGCCATTACTATGTACTAGTTATATGACTATGTTCTAATCAATAATGTGGGGAGAGGCCTCCGGCAAAGGGCCCAGGCGAGGTGCAAACTGTCCCCAACCCACACGGACCAATCAAGAAGGGCCATTTCATTTTGATTTGCTTTGGGTTGTGGGACACCCGCACTGTTTACAGGGCTTATTACTGGGTCTATCCTCCAGGCAGACCTAATGCATATAATGAGAAATACTGATATCGTGTGCAATTAACTTTGTAACGTTCTTTGATCTGTGGTAACAAAGTTTTACTGTAAAGAAAGAGCGATGATTTTTTTTCCCATATATTACCATTTTATATAATAATTTATGTTACGTCACAATCCTACGTTGGAGTATTTAGAGTAAATCTTTTATAAAAGATCATATAAAATCTACTATAGTAATATAAACTACGGTATATATTAAGGCTATGCATAAGCACATGTACATAATAACTTTGCCAAAAAACTTTACTTTTTTGTTACTTGTCTCTGATAAAGCTGTGAATCATCCAGAGCCATTAAAAAGCAGCTTTAGTTTTTTGTTTTTCTTTTGTACTTGCTTTTATAATTTTATCGAATTACAGCAGATCTGTCAAGTTTCTAATGTGAAGGATAGAGGGGCTGGGGCATTTGAAGGTTAATTTCCATCGTTGAATGATTCTTGGAAAAAGCCTGTGAGTCCGGCTTGGCTCCACCTACTGTGCATGTGTGACAACTCTCCTAGATACAAGTTCAGACCAGTTGTATGTAGGGAGGGCAATGCTCAATTTACAGGTTTTCTAGAAGTGTTTTGGCAACCTGTAGATCTAAGTATATTGTACAAAAAAAATGATGTAACCTTGAGCTTGTTGTCTCCCTCTTTATCTAATGTAGACCTGACCGATCACCTTTACCTTTAACCGTTATTTATTTTTATTTTATTTGTTGCTTAATAAGGTGTTTTAATGTTGGAAATTTTGCATAGTTTGGGTCCAAGATGCCTTGAATAAATCTGCCCTGGCACCGGCATCGTGGGAATGCCCAGCCTATGCTCCCCTTCACCTCCATCTCCACCCCATATACACTATGCAGTTGTATCCAAATATTAAATCTCATGTTAAAATATGATAAAAACTGGAGTGCCCCTTTTTAATTTTTTTTTTCTTTATTTTTGGAAGCGCATTACTCCTATTCCTCTTTGAGCTTTTGATGTTGTTGTACTATAGTTTTCTACATGTTATCCAGATATACTGATGGCTGTCGCATAGACAGGCCTGGGTAATGTGCCCGATTCATTATGCTCATTATACTGACTCTAATCTGGTTCTGCGTATCCAATCTCCTTTAGATTTGGATATAATCTCCGAAACAATTGTCCATCTGTCTTGACTGTTTAATCCAGCTTTTTCTATGGTGTCTTATTTAGTTTTTATCAAATTGGACTATGCTGTCAGCTTTACTGAAAGGTAGACAAGTATTTTAATGAATCGGAAAACACCTTTAAGTTTTTTAGTGTTTTTTTTTTTTTTCTGCTCCTATAATTGGGACAATTCTAAAACCATGTAAAAAAGTAGAACAAATGTTTAACATGGATTTGACCCATCAACCTCTTACCTGTGTGCCTCTACATTCCCCAAAGCCCAGTGCTCCCCAATTGGCTTGTATCTATATCTGCTTCTTTCTTTGGTTTTCATGTACGGTAAATTCCTTTTATAATGGAAATAAAATTTTTAAGAAGGGAATAACAAATGTATAATGTGATATTCAATTTTATAAACATTTTAAAAGTAGACTTTTTAGCATCTTTCTGCTACAAGGCTGGTGCAAATTTTACTGAATGTGTATAGTGTGTATGGAGCATTTTGATATTGAGGTTTTTTTTTTTTTTTTTTTTTTTTTAATTGTTTGGCCATCGTAAAAGTTGCCCCTCTCTTCCTTGGATGTATTGTTACGCTTAAGACTTGGCTACCGGGGTATCAAGTCATACTTCAGTATTGTTTATTCTTATTAGTGTTGTTCATTTTCCGCTACCATCTGGTTTGTGTTACTCATCAGAGTTTTATTTGTTGTAGAAATGGAAAAATGTGTTTTTGGCATTAATTACTGGGGAATTCCACACACACAAGCTGACATGGATAGTGAGGCGCCAATTGTTTTATTTGCAAAGAATATTTTGTACACTAATTTCTTTTTTTCACTGAAGAGTAAGCAACTTTTTTTGATCTCAGAAACTCATAGATTCCTTTCATTGATGTGTAAAGTAATGTGAAGGGAATATCTAATAGACTTGCCTGAATTGTGGTGATTAATGATAAAAGGCTCGCCACTGATTTGTACCCAAAAATATTTGTTTGGTTGAAATGGACAATTTTGGTGGTTTTTGGTGACCACCAAATCAGTTTGGGGTCCTCTGGACTGACCGGACATCCGATCCTCTTGTTCAGAGACCGAAACTGCTGCCAGATACTACTCCCTTTGCAAAATATTTGCACTGGGGTCTACCAAGAATTTGACCAACAGTTCTCTGATGTCATATTATGTAGTTTTGAGCAAAAATGCTGAAGTTTCAGAAGAAATGGAGAACCTACCCAAAGGACTTCTTCCTGTTGATTCCCCTTCTGGCTTTGGCTCATAAAATTCTAGTAGTGTTTTTCCAAAATTGGTCATGTGCTGCCAGCAGAGGAGGACCAGTCAGAGATTAGACTTTGGGGCAGATTTACTTACCCATTCCCGTCGCGATCCCGCGGTGCGTTGTCCGACGATCATTCGGGTCCGGCGGGATTCACTAAGATCATGCCTCCGAGTTCTTTCCTGTGTCGCTGCTGCACCGAGGTCCGCCGGAGTTCCCCTGCTTCTTCCTGGTGCATGTAAGTGCTTGATCTTGCGACAAAAATCCTTTTTTTAAATTCCGCGGTTTGTCCGAATCCATCGGGTTGTCCTCTGCCTTGTTTCTATGCTAATAGAAACAAATGTGTCGTGCCTCTACATATCGTGAGATAAAACATCCCATGACAATGTTTGCAGACTTAAACCACAAGTTATTCTCTTCCTGTCCTCATAAACACTTAGATAACCATTAGAGACTATGCCTGTCTTTCACATCATGTATTAAAACACAGCTTAACCCTGAAGGAACCATCCATCTGAGCTGTATATACACACACATCACTGTATACCTCTAACTGGCCCTTCAAGAATAAAAATAAAGGGAGAAGATTTATGTCTAAAAGTGTCCAGAGCAACTCAAAAGAGACATTATTTCTTGTATGGCTCTTGAAAAGTGAAAATTACACAATGATTGGTTGCTGTGGTAACATAGCAGCCAAAAGTTCAGATAAATCCCCCATATTTATACATAGTTTACACGGTTGAAAAAAGACGTATGTCCATAATGTTCAACTAAGAAAGGGATTGAAGGGAAACAACATAATTATAACATAACTGTCATTGTTATTTAGATGTAAAAAGCCATCTAGACCCTTCTTGAAGCTCTCTGCTGTCCCTGCTGTGAGCAGCGCCTGAGCTCGGCTATTCCATCGATTTACAGTTCTCATAGTAAAAAAAAGTTCTGTCGCCTTGTTTTTCCTCCCATAAAGAGGGATTTTTAAGTGTCATTTATAAAAAAACAAAAAAAAGTGATCTGTATTTAAGAAGGGCATACAAAAATACAGGAGAAGGCAGGGTTCGGGGATTTTCAGCAGTACTGCTTCATCGATTGCAAAGCAATTGCCCTATCCAAATAGAGTGGGACTCTGGTTCCCATATAGTGCTAAAAACTGATTTTAGAGGGGTAAGTATGCCAAAAACTTGGTCATTTTTATGGTGATATCGCTAAAATGAGCCACCTACCTATATAATTACATAGGGACAGGTTTTCAGGTGGTCCGCTACGCATCCCCACTCCATTTTTACCCCAAAATTTTTGGCTTAAAAGGGGTGTAGGTTGAAAATGAGGGGTATATCTATCCAATTCGGTGCAGGACTGAGTGCACAGTCTGCTCTGAGCCAAGAGTCTACTCCTGTTGTCCACCTGAAAGAGGCGAGATCATTCACAAACTACCCATCACTACCCATTTATAGGGTAACATTTGGTATGACATGGGAGTTTATGCTTAAGGGCCTATATAAAATGTCATACATCACCCATATATCCATTTAAGGTCACAAAATGTTAACAGATCCTAACAATCTAAAGCTTTTTTTTTTAGTGTCCTATAGAGAGGCGTATTCTTAGGCTAACAAGTTACACAATTTTTCATATTTATATTTTTGACCCTTTTTTATTTTCCTTTTAATACAAGTTTTTTGTTTTTTTGATAATTTATTGTATGCCTAGAAACATTGGGATGTGTAAGAGCTGTGCAGAACATTTCTGGAATTTGTGGGCCGATTCTTGGGCCTCCTGGAGCTTGAACTTGTAAGACTTCTGTACAGAATAAATTCTCTCAGGAAACTGAACATCTCTCATAACTGATACTGACTGAAGGAGAGTATGATGTGGGAAGTAGAAAGATAAATAGATTTCATCTGAAGTTGTTTTTTTCCCCCACAAAATATGGCCGATGCTGGGGGCACCAGCTATGCATTGGGATGACATTTCTGTGAAATTCTAAAATCTCCACAAAGTTTTCCTTTATAAAGTCTTTTATATCCTTTTTTAAACACTGTATTATTAATAAAGATTTGTTGTAAAAGAAACATTTGAAGAATTTGGTCTTTGATTTTACATTACATTACATTATAACAGTTCTATCAGTCCGTTAATGACTCGGCAAAGTTATTGATGAAGGTTCGGGTTCTAAGCTGAAACCTGTCATAATGATGACTACGAATGAGGAATAAACCACAGTTCCCTTCTAGTTGTGTCTGAAGACACACAATTCAAAATGGACAAGTTTACGAGGTAATTGTCGGTCAATACCGCAACAAGAAATATTAGCTCCACTTTTAAAATCCCTCATGATGTACAAACCTGTTTATGACAGAATTCTAGCTTTATCTGCCTCCCAAAAACTGTCTCAAACACCTTGCACCACATATAAAGGGTTTATACCAGTGGTGGCGAACCTATGGCACAGGTGTCAGAGGTGGCACTCAGAGCCCTCTGTGTGGGCACCCAGCACAAAGGTCACCATTCAGGACTCAATACTTTCTCCTGTAGTCACATGCAGCCCAGGATGTGCCACGTTCAGTACTATTTTAAAGTGACTAGAAGTGCAGGAGGAGCGAGGAGGTGCTGACATCATTGTAGACCCTTCTCTGGACTTGTGATTCATCCTGTTAAGGGACCTTTGGAGAAATTTGGATTATTATTGTAGTTTCCCTCTTTCTACTGTATTGGTGTCCTCAAGGTGCCAATACGTTTGAAACCTGTGAGTTACTTTAGATACTTTAAATTGGCATTTGGCACTTTGTGAGAAATATGTGGCTTTTGTTTGTAGTTTTGGCACCCAGTCCCTAACAGGTTCGCCATCACTGGTTTATACTGTTCTAGTCACAGCTTAGCAGTAGGGTGGGCCGAGGCCCTTCATATAGACAGGTCTGTGACGGCAAAACCATCAGCATAATCTTATTCTAGTAGTTTAGTGGCCCCAAACATGTTGATCTGTTCACTTCAAGGTGGATCGGACAAGTAAGGAGGAGACCTAATTCTTGTGTCAAGATCCTGTCCTTCAGGGTGCATTGATATATTGCATTTGCTAAGACATTGTGAATGTAATCCAATTGCATTTACACAATGTAAACATTGAGTTAGCACAGTGTTAACATATATTTTAGAATTGTAATTACATCAACTTTATGTGGAAGTGCGTTCTTAGCGCTATGTAAATGGAATGTGTGAATATACCCTCAAGCTGCGGTGTTGTGAGACCTCTTACTGAACCGATCCACTGCAATTTTCCTCGGCTCTCTGCCGCTACGGTAAAAGAACCAGTAGAGGAATTAATCAACTGAAAATTCCTGCATCCCCCCCTGATCAATGATGACAAATAAGATTAGTTAGGGGGGGGGGGGGAATCACACACTAGCATATGATGCACCTCGCACCACATTAGATATATCAGACGGGTGGCAGTGCTGCCAAACAATTTTCGGACAGGTCCTGCCTGCTGTAGAATGGCGCTCTAGTTGCCCAGGCTATAGATGGTTTGAGTCCAGCGCCCAGCACAACCCCCTTACTCCCAGTTGGCGAGGCGTTTGCATAAGGGGGAAAATAACCGTAAATTCCAGTCTGTGCGCTATGAATTGCGATTGTTTCAGTTTTCGGTTTTGCATTGATAAACCCCCCTTCCCATACCTATTGTTCAGTGGTCTATTAAGCTATAGTTAACCCCTCACACTAGGGCTGCTTTTACACGAACCTGTGATTTATCCAGTCCTGTATTTCTATGCTGTAGGAATAATATAACGTGACGTTCATCTGTATGTCACAGTATCCGTGTAAAATACGATGGGCTAGCAGATGATGGATGACTGACTATTGGCTGGCTGATGGAAGGCTCCTCCCGCAGGTTCTGGCCTCCCTGTATACTGTACGTATACATGGCAGCCTAATGTGCACGCCTGTATGAAGCGCTTATGCGACCCGTATTTTATACCTTCCCATAGACTTCTACATTGCACATTACGTACAATCCATAGAAATGAATGGCCGTACAGGCAGTTCCCGGGTTATGTACAAGATAGGTTTCTTGGGTTGAATTTGTATGTAAATCGAAACTGTATATTTTATAATTGTAGATCCAGATAATTGTTTTTTTTCTTTTTTGTCCCAGTGACAACTGGATTTTCAAAATTTTTTACTGTAATGGGACCAAGGATTATCACAAAAGCTTCATTACAGACACCTTACAGCTGTTAATTGCAACCTGGGAGTACAGTAATGGATCCTGAGAGCTTCACCAAAGGTCACAGGGGGCAGAGGGCTCCGTCTGTAACTAGGGGTCGTCTGTAAGTCCGGTGTCCTTATGTAGGGGACCGTCTGTATTGCCCATCGTAATGAATGCGGCCGTATGCTACACGTATATACAGCCATATACAGTTTTCATAAGTTTGTGTGCATGAGGGCTAAGGGCTCGATCCTTCCCTCGATTTTCTGAACCAGAAAACTAAGTTAAGAAGTTGACATTTGGACAGGTACAGATATTCTTTTTAGAGCAGAGTTTATAGAAACCTGCCTGATATTTTGGACTCCTAGGTTAGGTTGAAGATCCAGCTATTTTTAGTTGCTCCACCACCGTGTATAGTGCATTATGTGTAAATGTTAGCGCAGTTTGCGCTGCAGATGTTTGTCTGTCGGTTACACGTGTATGGAGATAGATGTGGTCTGTGTAGCGCAGGATTATAAGACATGAATAAGAGACGGCCTGTTCTCTAAATAGAAACCTCTCATCACTTTGTGGTCTGCTGAATATGTGCAGGTCTATAATTTTGGGGTCTCATGGAGTAGCCACAGCATACCGCGCCCCCTGCTACACTGTCCCAGAATGGGTATTCTCTGCTGATGTGGCGAGTGAACATATGTGTACATAGAATATGACATGATGTAAGCTAAATGTATCAAAGCTAAATGTTACACCCTCAAATCAAATACCACCAGTAGTAATTTTTAGCTGAGTCTTTACTTTGTTGTATGGAGCTATATACTGTATGTAGCCCCTGCAATTATTCGAAACCTGGGACTAAATGTACTGAGAACCTGTAGTAAAAATAACATCAGTGTATCCACATTATTATGAGGACTTCTATGTACAGCACAGAGAAGGAGGTGTCTGCCTCTGGGGCTACACACTAATATTTGTTGTGTGGTCCTGCTCCATAGGACTAGATTATAGCAAGGGGAAAAAGCAATAGGATCTGCTCCATTTAAAGACTTTCCAAACTATCTTTTATACTTGGATTGTACAATGGTATTAAATATTAATCGGTGTAGTTATACATTATATTGATATTAAACAGGTTGTTACACAATGGGGGACATGTATCACTCCTTTTGCTCCCTTTTTCTTTTTTTTGTGCGACTTTTTGAAGTTTGCGAAACGGCGTGCCAAGTAAGCTGCTTCAAAGATGTAATGCGGTGGTCAAATTTATCTTTGTAGCCCAGATGTTTGCTTAACTTGTGCAACTTTTGGGCTTGTAATTGTCCCATTCTTGTGCCTAATAAGTCGCAAAACAGAGCATGGTAGACCCAGACTTATTTTTGGTTAACAAAACCAAACCTACCCCTACACTCCTCCATAGATCATCAATGCCTCTCCAACTATACAATCAAAACACCAAAAGGAACCAGAGTGGCAACAAACACTAATGTATAAAAGTAATACTCTTTTAATGGAAGTAAATATATAGATTCGACATATATAACCCTCAAATGGGAAAAAAATATATAATTACAATGTATGGTGGACACAAGTAGCCCAAGATAGAAAAAAGGGCAACACAGGAGACCAGTGGCTACCCTTATTAGCCCAGAGTCCAAATAATGTAATCGATAATAATAGTAATAAAGTCAAATGTTAGACTCAAATAAATAGGGGAAAAGTGGCAATAGTGCAGTAGAGGTAAACCATACACAGCACTGGAGGTACCATCCAGTGTTGGAAAAATATCATATTACTATTGCACACTCACCTGAAAACATGGTGGACTGACGCTGGGCAGATCAGGGGAAAGCCAAAGGATGCACCCCGACGCGCTTTTCGCACAAATGCTTCGTCAGGAGGTGATGGCATAGTGCTGCATCTAGCATTTTATAGTTACCCACGGCATCCCTGCGTATAGACACGCCCACCACGTGACGCGGTCGCGCACCGGAAATGCGTCAAACGGAAACGCCACTCCACATCACGTGATCGGAGAGACGTTGCCATGGAGACGCATCCCGTGGCTGTGCACATCCCCATGCCCGCGCGTCAACAGGATATGACGATAAGGTAAGTATATGAAAATAGTTTTGTCCC
The DNA here is from genome assembly GCA_019512145.1 of Engystomops pustulosus. Lineage (NCBI taxonomy): Eukaryota > Metazoa > Chordata > Amphibia > Anura > Leptodactylidae > Engystomops > Engystomops pustulosus. Next base: position 291,530,391 of record CM033641.1, on the reverse strand, counting down.
GATATATTAAACACAAATTGACACATTTAAAAATTAAACCATGGACCGCACTCATGAAATATGGACATAAAGTATAGCATGATCTTAAGCAATAATAGTCATAAACATAGGGATATAACATAATCTTAAGCTGTAATAATCGTTTAATATAAACATGATCTAGAAAAATCTTTTTATAAAATCCGCCATGATTCGTCTGTACCCATATAGTCTCTATAAGCCTTAGTCGGTCTACAAACATGCCCATCGTACATCAAAAAAAGTGAACAAAAAGAACCCCACATTAAATCTCCACAAATCATAAAGCAATGCACATACATCTACATTAACATTAGTTTCTGAATTAGACAGATATCCCTATCATCCATGTAAATCAAGGTGGTATAAAGATATGGCATATGACCATGTATATATGGTTAGCTGGCCCGATGGTATAAATATTAGCTGTTGCTCATGCGTAAAGTATGAACTATGGAATGGATATAGGGATGTAAAAATGTATGCGCTAGAAATACAGTGCATAAAGTGCCACATGCCTCAATGTGAAATATAGAAATAGCAAAACTCAGCCTAAACGGCAATAAAGTGCTCATATCAAATTGATAAATACAATGGTTTGGTTAACTACTATTTGGGAAAAAAAAGTCGCACACCACAAAAAGTCACAAAATTGAGACTAAACAGGCAACTCATCACATGTATCACAAAGGGAAAAACTCAAGATACATTGCAATGATGAAGTAGCCAACGCCAGGAAACTTGAAAAAGTGGAAACCAAAGAACTATGATACATGTGCCACCATGAATACTTTATCCTACACATAGGAAGGATTGATTGCTGGAAATCCGATGCTGGAACTCACATAAATCACTAGAATGGGGACACACAAGTATATAAATCACTTGTGCAGATGCTCAACTCCATTCACTTCTATGTGATATTTGGGATACAGGTCTAACATAGCCCCATAGATGAGAATTAAGAGGTGGTAACGGATGAACATCAGCCCTTTTAAAGTCACTTTACTTCATGTTTTTGAAATGTGTAAGGGGCAGCATATTATGTAATTTACCAATTTACATATATTAAACCTTGACAGCCTCTCTCTGTAGAGACTGTCTCCACGTTTGTCATTACGCCCTTCCTAGTCTTTGCACTGTCTGCCCCTGTTGTTAGTGACTATACTACACAGTCTTCCCCCGTCTCTATCGTGACTATCCCAAATAGCCTTCTGTCTGATCCCTGTCTGTCTATGTAGTGACTGTATCGAATACCAAGAATTCTCAAGTATTTCTAGTGAGCTTCCTCTTTTTGGTTTCCTGCCTGTTGCTCCAAACAAAATTGATAATTGTCATCTTTTTTAATGTAAATGTATGCTAAAATGCAATTTTCAAGTCAGGCCACAGGTTTTCAATGGAATTTTAACACATGAATCTGCTTTGATGTAAACCAGCCATTGTAGCTTTGGCTTTATGTTTCGGGTGATTGTCCTGCTGGATGTTGAAACTTTGCCCCAGTCTTTACTTGAGTATAGGCCAAGTTTTTCAGCACAAAAAATGTGCTGAAAACCCCTAACCCAGCTTATACTCGAGTTAATGAAAAAAAAACCTCTGTACTCGCGGTTCCGACACTCCCCGGAGGTCTTCTGTCTTCAGCTCCGGCTTCAGCACCCCACACGGTCCCATGGCACAAACCATAATGTCAGACGCTTGCCCGGATCATAGTTTGCACACCATCATCGGCGCACACTATGATATCAGCAATCATCTGACATCATGTTGTATGCGATGGGACCACGCTGGGAGCCGGGCATACATCGCACTGCGGAGAGGAGCAGGGGATGAGCGCTGCTCAGCCCCCCCCCCCCCCCTTCCTCCATAGGAAGATACAGCGCACGGCACCGTATCACGGGAAAAGATAGGATATACGTCGGCCGTATATACGTCCCCCATACATGTCTGTGAATGTAGCCTAAGCTGTATGTTGTGTATTATACACACATATGCGGCTCTTCTGTTGAGGCACGGCATGGGGCAGGAACACGGCAAGCATGTGCTGGGGTGTGCACAGGATCAATAGAGAGCAGCCCAAAATAAATCCGCTACAAGTAAGAGCTCTTCACTACATAACTGTATTTATTCTGGTATTCAGTTCAGTTACACAAATATTACAAATAGGGAGTCGCCAGACAGATTCCGGAATAAAGATGGACATTTATGTCGGAGGCTAAATGCCTGGTTCAAGAAACATCAATTATTTTTGTACAAAGTTTCTTGAAGTCACCTGTTCTACAGTTTTCTGTAAAGTTTATTGAAAGGTTAATGACCATCTAATACAGTGGTCCCCAACCTTTTTGTATTCGGGGACCCTCTGCACCCAAAAATAATTTCCAGGTACTGGAGCCCTGGTCCCTGTATGGAAAAAATGTTGTGCCCAGTAAATACCCCATATTAAACCCCAGCCCATATAAAGTGTCATTTCCTGTAGCCCCAAACTAAACCTCCCCCTTTTCTGTAGCCCCCTTTATAGTGCTCCCTTTTCTGCACCCCCCTACTGATAGTGCTCCTTTTTCTGCCCCCTTTTTGTCCCACGTATGAACCGACCTGAGTATAAGGCACCTGAGGCACCTAATTTTACCACAAAATAAACTGGGAATCTCATTCACTTGATTATAAGCCTAGTGTGGGAAATGCAGCCGCTACTCATTAATGAAATATCCAGCAGCTTCCCCTCAATAATAAAATGTCCACAGCAGAGCCCTCCTCAAAAACACCCAGTCTGCATAGTGATACCCCTACTTAGCCCAGCCCCCAAAGTGATGTGCCCAGCCCCCATAGTGACGTGACGTGCCCTGCCCGGTCCAGTCCAGCCGGCAAGGTGACGTGACCTGCCCAGTCCCCATAGTTATGTGCTTTGCCCTGCCCAGCTCCCATGGTAATAAAAAACATTATACTCACCTCCGGTGCTCCTCTTCTCCACTATGATTATATCACAGTGTGTGCGCACTGGCAGCGCACATAGAAGTGCCTCTGGCTATCTGCCGGGGCCACGGGGAGAAGAGGAGCGTCGGAGGTGAGTATACAGTTTTTTTTTAAGTTCTCTTTTAATGGGGTTTTCCCACAGAGAAAAGTTAGGTCCTGCTGAGACCCCCACAGATCGCAAAAAAAAAAGGGTCCATCAAACCCCTCGCCTCTGCTCAGACTAATGGAGCATATGGCCACACATGTCCGTTCTGCTGCATTAATCTCTGTGGAGCTGACAGAGATCACCGAGCGCAGAAACTGCTTTGTGTGTCTGGCTTTTTGTGTAGGTTTTCTGTTTTGTAATGCCAGTTACAAATTAGTCCAATATGGAGGAGTTTTATCAAATATCATGACGACTACTAGTGGAATTAAACAAGCACTCCTCGATTGTGTGGTTGTTCAAATTTTGCTTCTAAATGATACATGTGGTCCGACTCTGCACTGGAACGCCCCTTTATGTGCATAAATATGTGTCTTGGTGGACAATTGTGTCGTGGATACTTCTTAAATACGTGTATAGGTGTATATTCACATCGCGTTTGATGTTTCCATTTAGAGGAAATGTTCTGTATATGTCACTTTTTTGCCATACAACATTAGGGTGTGCATTATTGTACTGTTAATGAGGGTTACGTTGTGTAAGACCTGCCGCACAGATGCTATCAGGACACTCTTCTAACATGCCTTTGGTCTATAGGAATATTTAGGGTATAAAAAGAAAGTCCGTAGAGACGGTGGACCCCATTAGGGCTGGAGAGACCTTTCTATTTATGTGTTGCATGTAAATCATTCCCCAATTGTCAGCTGGGCGTTTTCACAATAGGCAAGTGTCCTGCAATTCTGGTGGCAATCTCTTATACCTACTGAGTTACCCACCATTCAGTGAAGAAAGAAGTTATGGATATGTAGGGTCACTGCAAAAGGTTTCAATACTCCAATACTTATGTCCTCAGATCTCCATAACTGCTATAAAGATGTAATAACAGGGTAAAAATGCTTAGCTCCTGACTGGCACCAACCTTGTTTAAGGCTTTTGGACATGCAAAGTAAATAAGTTATTCTGCTGACATAGAAAATGTCTTGTTTCAAAATCCTTAGTCCTGGAGATCAGTGTAACCATTTGGTTGTGTTTTTGTAGCTGCAGGACTGTGAAAAATGCATTTATATTCAATGATTTTAGTTGGACTTAGTGTGTGAGGTCTCACATCACAGATCTGAGATCAGACAGTAGGTGTTCTCCTTAAGGAGACAATGCCAATTAAGGCCACCTTAAAGGCATGTGGATGTGGAGACTTAAAGCCATAGATGCTCCACTAATGAATTCTGGGAAGAATGCAAATAAGTTTTCCAAGGTGTTAAATGGAAAACAATGCCTCCTTTTGCTACCTTGAAAGGCCCTTAAGGCCTTAACATCAAGTATGACCTACAAGAAGTCTAATAACACGATGTGGGATTAAGCAAACCAGTATAGCTATTCCATAAGGAACAGACTATAGTCACAATTGTTGCAGGTTTCTGGTTAGATATTATAGCAGAGTGGAGAATATGGGAAGACATTTGAATGCAGATATCAAAGATCACAGCAGCAAGAGGACACTACTCCAGTGCTACATATTCAACTACAATCCTGAAATATGCAATTTCACCATCCTGCTGCTACAATCAAACACAAAAGTATGTGCAACAACCCTGTTGATGCACAGGAAGCTGTTTGGAACTGCCTAGGGAGACTGATAACCATGTGTTGTTATTATAAAGCAAGCTGAAAGCTTATTGGAGAGTACGGCGACCTCACTAGGGGAGTATAAAAACTTCTTGTGGGCGGGAGCACAGGGTCTGAAGGTTTAGTCAGCATTGGAGAAGCAAGTCCAGTGTGCAGCTCCTGCAGAGCTGACCTCCAGATACACTACCAGGAAGCAGAGGTGTCTCAGGCCAGCTACCTGACACCTTGGGCAAGTCAGGAGACTAAGCCCCAGAGGAGAGATCCACTGTACAGACTCGGCTCCATCTACCAGCCCAGCCCAGCTACTATCCAGTCTGTGATCAACCAGCTATCTCCTAGCAGCTTTCCAGCCTGTTGAACCTGCTGTCGATGTTAGGCCGTTGCCTGCTGTTGAAGTTCAACTAAAGAACTGTCAGTTGATTTGCACAATGTGCCTCCATGTGATCCCTGGATCAGGCTGCTTCACCATCACGGGCTCCCCATCCTCCATCACCCAGGGATTCCCATATACACCTCGGGGATTGCCCCAGGGAGAAACCTCTTTCAGAAGCCTCTCCCTCTATATTTCTTGCACACACCACCTGCTGGAGACCTGCCAGGCTGTAGGCCCGTCCTACCGTTCCAGTACCAAGCACCTTGACCATAGCGTGCCCTAGGCCGCATAAGCCGGCCACTCCGGTATTCTGGCGCCCCGGCTGTCTACAACCACTGAGAAAGGCTAAGCCCCGTTGGGGGATGTTGCATATGGTAACACAGATCTCCAGTGATAATACCTAACACTGCCGGCAGCTTTGTATGGTCAAAACTGCTGACAGATTCCCTTCTCATTGTATGTGGTGCCCATAAGGCATTAAAAATAAAGGTCCAAAAGTGTCGCTTTCTTTTAATTGTTTATTGTATCCGTTTCATTTCACATACATTCATGTACAGTAGGTATAAAAAGAACTTTGTTACATCAGAGATGGTTTCCTTATCCACAATAAAAATGAGATTACAGCGAAACAAAAAAATAAACTTCTTCTATCGCGATCTGCTCCTTTAACTTACAAACTGTCGAGCTTGAAAAGCCTGGAAGTCCTCAGGGATGGTGTCTGGAAATGAAGAGGAAAAACACATTATCTCCTGATCCTCTACTGGCAGGAGTAGACAAGAGCAATTATATTTCTGAAAAAGGAAATATTTAGTGCTATTACGTATTTAGATGGAACAAGAAGTTCTCCGGTATGTGCAAGCTTGCAAAATAATGACCCATGTTCACATCCAAGTCCATCAAACCCAAAAAAACCTGGTCTCACAATGATTAAAGATGACACCAATGACCGATGAGACATTTGCCTGACACCACTGACAGGATCTCAATGAATTGTTGAACATAAGAATCACAATTTTTCCCTTTAGTTCGGATCTCACTGGGTTCTTTGTATTAGTAACAGAAAGCCGTAAAATTGATAAAAGATCATACATTTTTTTTAGCATTAAAATCAAAAACTTGTAGATGACAATGGGTCATTTGAAGGAAAACTCTATTGATACTCAGTGTCCGCTCCCACCATGTCCAGTGTTTGTTTGTATACAAAAAACTGTGGTGACATCACATAGATGGGACAAGATCACTTCAACCTCCCACTGGCCTCAGCTGAGTAACGCTGAGGCTAGTGAAAGATTGCAGCACATTCATCCCGTTAACATTACATCACCGTCACAGTTTCTGGATACAAACAGAGACCAGTAATGAAGTAAGCCGCCATGGTGGACTGGAGATGGGGGTACATCATCCCACCATCGTTGCCAGAAATTTGTTCATACTCGACAACCCCTTTAATATATAATCTGTATGACCCTTCAGTTGGACACACTGGATCCACTGGCATATCCTCCACACCTATGGTTTACCTTTGTGTACAATGCAATAACTCCAATTGTTCTCTCCAATGCCAATACCCTGCTACAACCAAATTTTTTTTAGCAGTGGGCACCTTTGACGTAGTGAGAATATTCCTATATAATAAGCAGCTACAATATTATCAGCTGCCCAGACAAAGAAACCCATTGCTGGAACAGAAAACTTAAAAGCAAAGCCCTTTTTTTCTGCGAATAAGAACGGCAGACTGCCGGCACCACCCTCCACCACACCACCCAACGGTAGACCATCCGGGACACTATGACACCCGTGAAGGCAGGTATATGGGATCAACTGGCGGGTGCATGCAAAGCCCTTGAGCATGCAAGTCCACAATATAGAGAAGACAGCGCTCACCGATGTCGACTACGATCTACTTCATCAGGGAGTACGTCTTCTCTATATTGTGGAAAGCACGGTTTTTCATTTTCTAATGCCGCCTATTTTGTCCTACCTTGCCCCCACTATGAGTCTTATTATAAAGGTCAGTACATTTATAGTAGAGGTTCTAATGTAGAAGTTGTATTTAAATTTTGCATTGTAATTCAGGTATTTTTAAGAAATATGGATAATTTACCATTGCAACGATACTTGAGGTTGGACCAGATAATGTTTTCCTGTGAGAAGCAGAATACTCCGAGTCTTCCTCCTCGCATAGTGGTATCCACTGTGACTCCGGAATCGGCTACCAGTTCACTTCCCTCATAGAACCTTGCCCTGAAATTGTATCATCATAAGTAAAGTATTGGGCTGGTTGGGCCAACATAGAATACACTATTCTTACACAAAGAAGTACAACCTGCTGGATATACTCACCTAATGTATCCAACCTGAGGCCTGTGCTGAAGGAACCAGCGGTAAGACACCTTGTCTTTCCAGCCTACATTTCTGGGGTCTTTCCATAAGAGCCTGACTTGGTCATTGGTGTCCCCAGTGTGCCATAAAGAGTTTCGTAAATGTTCTCCAGGACCTGTCTTGGACTTCACAGCCTAAAGGGGCACAGATTGCAGAACTTGATGACTAATGATAATGATAATCTTTTCTTATATAACTCCATCTGTAGCTCTTTACAATTCATAGAGGACATATACAAATATAATATTACATTACAAAGTACAAACAGTCATATGAAATAATAGGAGTGAGCTTACAGTCTTCATTCTACCTTCATCCATCTGTGAAGGGATGGAAGAAATGAAAGTTGGTGGCTCTGAGTAACTATTAAAGATTATTTGTCTCTAAATATTTTACGGGAGAAATTCACAAAGGTGTTCTCCTCCGTGGACAATGTGTTTTGTTATAACTGTTGGCCAACAATCAGATGATTGTAGGGTGTCACAAAGTACGGCAGCTGCAATCGCCGGGAAAACCAGTTATCCGGTGTTCAGTTTTTCTACAGCGATACAACTAGAGACATAAGCATTGCACAGAGGTCATTAAAAATAATTAAAAATAATAGCTATTAGTGCCTGGACATGCTGCATCCATTAAGCTGAGGTTATCTTCATGGTGACTCTCCACTTTAGATCAAAGACCTATTATTAATAAGTTATGTGAAGTCTGGTTTTGTAAACCAGACAACCACTTAAATATTCTGTACTAACATATCCTAGGACCATATTTATTAATAAGATGCATACATTGAATGATATATATGAAAAGCCTGAATACACAATGGGGCACATTTACTTACCCGGTCCTGTCGCGATCCAGTGGCGCGTTCTCCGACGAGGATTTGGGTCTTCCGGCGATTCACTAAGGTCGTGCCTCTGATGTCCACCAGATGTCGCTGCTGCGCCGAGGTCTGCCGAGGTCCGCCGGAGTTCACCATCCTATTCCTGGTGCATGTAAGTGTGTGTCAAGCGACAGTTTTTTTTAAATAGCACAATTTTTCCGAATCCGTTTTCCGATGCCCATGCCCCCGTTTTTCGTCACATGCTAGCCGGTACCGATGTGACACAATCCGATCGCGGGTGCCAAAAACCCAGGGCAATTTGGCGCAAAAAGTAAAAATTTGGAAAACCCGGCGGAAAGAAAACGATTCGAACCCTTAGTAAATGTGCCCCACTATGTCTATGGCAATTCTGTTCACATTGAAGAGATCCAGTTAGTATATAGAAACCACCATTACCAGTTGGACCTTATTAAAGAACTTGTATTCCCTCTGCTAACCAAACACTTAAAAGGGTTGTCCACTTTCAGAAAATATTTGATATGGTTTGTGTAAGTAAAAGTGATAAAAGTTTCCAATACACTTTCTGTATCAATTCCTCACAGTTTTCTACATCTCTGCTTGCTGTCCTGCTTTAGGACGCTCTTTGTTTACTTCCAGTGGATAGAAATCTGTCCATGTGATGTGATGGACATGCTTGTGCACAAGCTGTTATTATCACAGAGAGTAATAGGAGCTGTGTGATAATAGCGGCTCCTGTACCTGCACCTCCATTGCATCACATGGACAGATTTCTATCCACAGAAGTAAAAATATAAGCTTTTATAGCAGGACAGCAAGCAGAGATCTAGGAAACCACGAGATATTGATACAGAAAGTATATTGGACAATTGTATAACTTTCCCTTCCACAAATCATATCAAATATTTGCTGAAAGTGGACAACCCCTTTAAGCCAAATTTCTCAGTAGAGCAGAGAATACCCTGCTATGTAAAGAAAAGGGTCAGAAACCTCAAGAACAAGTGTCTACAGATAGGCGAGAACTTTGATTACTTTCAGGAGAAATAATTTGTATCCTTCTTTATTTCAATAACGGCTGTGGAACAACTCAAAATATATTCCCTTACTAAACTGGTACTAGCATCACAGATGAGTACATTCACCCAGTTTTTGGGGACCCATCCTTTATCAAGACCATAGTAGCCTCCAAACTTCTGATGGTGTCTCGAGTCCATCAATGTTGGGTTAGAACCTAGTCATGTTGGGAATCCTCTGATGCTCCAGTGGGCCAGTCCAACACTGGATTTACCCAACTTATTAATACTTTAATTAAGTCTAACTTCATCTCCCAAATTCATACATGCATGTCCTGTCCAATCGCTTATTGTACACTGTGACCCACTGTTGGGCAAGGAAGGTAAAGATACCAAACTATGATCCGCGCCTCTTCTACCAGTAGTAGTAGGTCCCAGACGGATCAAAAAGATCACAGTGTAATGTTTTCTTGGATCATCAAGATTTTTTAAAATTGTAGTTTACAGTATGCAGAATATTATTGATGATATAAGATCTTTCTGATGCCAGACTACCTCCTCAGGGTGCAGTGTACGCACCATCTTAGTTTGATGAACTTTGATGTGCTAGAAGACAAGAATGACTTCACCCTTCTGTTACCGAGGGATGGTTTCCATGTGAGGCTCATTGCTCTGGAATGATGTGCACACTGTACACACCTTCCATCTACTGAATACATAAGATGGAAACTTACCAAGAGCTGACCTCGCACATCTCCAGCGCAACTGTAATAACTAGCGAGAAAGAGCCAGGAAATATTCCAGCAGTCTAATCATAAAAAGATGTCCGGGCTGAATTCTTTAGAAACGTGCAGTGGATCAGATGGTAGAAAACCTAAACTATAAAGTCTCTAAGACGTATATCAAGTATATCTAGTAATATAAAAGTAACAGAATACAGGTAGGTACATGATGTAGGTTGTAAGATTACCTTTAGCTGAATGCCAGGTTCTGCGACAGCCCGGAATGGAGTGGCCTGCCAGTATGTCTGCTCCGTCTGCTTCCACATTACTACATAGAAACTGGAGCTGTCCTGATAACCAAAAATGAACCCAGCGTAATCGTCATCTGTTACCGTGTTCACATGGAACGTCCCTTCAAAGTCAACGCCATTAAAAGCGGTATAGCCTGGGGGAAAGAAAATGTGACATCGATGAAGCTAATACTCCAGTGATAGGTGGAGAAGTAAGGGAGCTGCAGTTCTTCTGGGGGTATTTTAGGCGTCAGGCATAAACCTGTCACCTCCTATATGCTGCATAAACCACAAATACTACTACAGAGTAAATGTGCCGCAATGCTTCTTGGGTCGATGTTGCAGCGCTGTTGAAAAAAAATGACTTTTATTCCCCTTCGTGTCTGTTAGAGATTGAGTCAAGGAGGCGGGAGATCTCTTGGATGCAGTCAGGTTCCCCCACCTCCTCATGGCCGCTCAGACCCTGGCTCCTCCACACCGCCCCTCAGTATCACGTGCTTATAATCATTTTGAAATTATTATAGCTGCACGGGGTGTACCTGTCAGCTCGGTACTGGCCTGTGCGTCCCCAGCAGGCTCCATAGGTGTACCACGCATGCGCCAGTAATAGTGCCGATGTGAGTTAGTGCTAGCCGCCCTTGCTATGACGCATGGGCAGTGCACCTATGTGCATTGTGGCACATTTACTGTGTTGTTTAATTTATTATTTAGGGTGTATGCAGTAGGCACGATGTCACAGGTTCCCTTTAAGATTGTATGATGGTACATGCAGTCAGATGCAGCTCCATCATACAGGACTCCATGTGCCATCAGATAAAGCTCCATTGTGTGCTGTAATTACAGAGCTTAAGCATAACACTGTATAATATTGTATGAATGACCAGGGGCATAACTACAGTGGTAGCAGCCATAGCAGCTGCTTTGAGGCCCATAGTGTCAGGGGGCCACAGAATCTGAGGCATTGGGTGTGTATTGGGAGTATATATGCTGTATGTCTGTATATGGTATAGTATGTATGTGTGTATATGATATGTATATGCTCTATATATGTGTGGGTGTATATGGTGTATGCATATGTGTAATGTATATACTGTGTGTATGTTTATGTTGTGTGTATAATGTATAATGTGTGTATGTGCTATGTGTATGTATTTAAGTACATAAATGTGTGTATATTTGAGAGTATAAATATGTGTGAATATACAAACATGTATATTTTCTTTAAGTGGGTATGGGGCCCCATTCAGACGTCTGCAATGGGACCCTGCCTCTACTAGTTACTAGTTATGTGAATGAATACATATAATAGACCAGGTTGTAATTCTGGTTATGGTTTGTGCAGCACTGTTCAGCACAAATAAGACAACATTGGCCATGACCTACCTACGGCAAGTCCTGGGTCACTGTTCATTGTCTGAACAATTTCCATTCCCTGTAAACCAAAGAAAATGTTTTATAAAATAATAAGTCTTTGGTTCAGGATATGTGGAAATACTGTGTCTGATATTACATCTTATCACCTGCATAAATCTCTCACCTGGTTCAGAACAATCCAGTTGGGATCAATCTGGGCGTCTCCCTCAGGGTCAAGAACGACAGTCTGATATGCCCTAAAGTCGGTCAGGGTGATTTCAGCATTTTCTGGACAGACATCAATGCGGTCGATAACAGTGTCCTGGTCAAAGTCAGACTCACAGATGTCTCCAACTCCATCGTCTAAGCAGAGGAAAAGACATGACACATAATAGAAGATGAGATGCCACATAATGAAAACTTCTAGATAATTGTGAACCTCCTCATTATACTCTATAAAAGCTCCCCCCTATGAGCAGAGAACTTTGTTGCACACAATTGGTCTGCTCAAAGAGGTTCCACTATATAAGACCCCACTGTATATGACCACATTGTATATGACCCCACTGTATATTACCACACTGTATATGACCACACTGTATATGACCCCACTGTATAGGACCACATTGTATAGGACCACATTGTATATGACTCCACTATATATGACCCCACTGTATATGACCCCACTGTATATGACCCCACTGTATATGACCACACTGTATATGACCCCACTGTATATGACCCCACGTATATGACCCACCACGACCACCTTGATATGACCACATTGGATATGACCCCCTGTATATGACCCCACTGTATATGACCACACGTTATAGACCACATTGTATATGACCCCCTATGTAATATGACCCCACTGTATATGACACCACTGTATATGACAACTGCCACTATGACCACACTGTATATGACCAATATGTATATGACCCCAATGACATATTGACCCCACTGTATATGACCACCACGTATATGACCACATGTATAGGACCACACTGCATATGACCACATTGTATATGACCCCTTGTATATGAACCACTGTATATGACCCACTATGTATATGACCACACTTGTATATGACCACATTGTATATGACCCCCTTGTATATGACCACTGGATATGACCCACACTGCATATGACCCATTGTAATATGACCACATTGTATATGACCCCACTGTATATGACCCACTGTATATTGTAACCCCACTGTATATGACCATACTGTATATGACCCACATTGTATATGAGACCCCACTGTATATGCACCCTACTGTATAGGACCACTTGTATGACCCCCAAGCTGTATATGACCCATATATGACCCCACTGTATATGACCCATTGTATATGACCACACTGTATATGACCCCACTGTATATGACCCCACTGTATATGACCACACTGTATATGACCCCACTGTATATGACCCCACTGTATATGACCCCACTGTATATGACCCTACTGTATATGACCACACTGTATATGACCCCATTGTATATGACCCCACTGTAAGATAAGCCACAGGAAGGGACTATCCAGTCTACGAAGCACATCACATAATGTAATCAATAGAGAGTGGTCTCCTGTTAAGACCCTCACCTACCATCGAGACAGTAGAATGTATGAAAACTTTGCCTGTTTTTGGAGTACTTGGCCCATTCACACAATACACATAAAGAAAGTTGACTTCAATTGGAAAGTAAGTGACCCCTTTGCCAAGCTATTATCCATCATGATGTACATTTTGTGACACTACCCCCCCCCCCTCCTTACAGAATGCTCTGTACAAGTGACCAATGTATTTGACTATCCACAATTACAACGAGTAACATCTCAATGCTTTCATACTGTTGTCATCTTCCTGGCCAGGGTTGGGTACCAGTCTGCAGTTGTCAGGTCCTGGAGGGATAAGATCAGGTATTCCGTCATTATCATCGTCATCATCGCACTCATCTCCTAGGCCATCCTTATCTGTGTCCAGCTGTGAGCTGTTAATGACTGTGGGGCAATTGTCTGTGCTGTCCTGGTGTCCATCTCCATCACTGTGTAATAGTAGTATAAGAAGATCAATGACAATAACTGTAAAAGTTACCAAAAAGTTTCAAAAAAAAAATTGAGAGACATGGTGCGGCAAAAGACGCTGAATACAGTCACTAAATAAGAATACATTACTCGTCGTGCAATTGAAGTGAACTGAGGACCTGCTTATGATCCGCTGATCGCTGTGGGTCCCGCTCCTGAAATCACTAGCAATCAATTACTATAATTTAACTTTACTGCCATCTAGTGGCCAGTACTGTGATGTGCTATTTTTGTGTTAGATACTATGGCGCATATTTACTAAGAACAGTGCAGTGTGTACTTTGTGCAGTTTCTCTGTGTATAGTGCCAGATTCAGAATTTCCGTCCCATGTTCTTCATGAATCTGGAACCTCCTGCACTGCCCCCACAGAGTGCCCCATTTTTTTGGGTGTACCTTTGACATGGGCCATTCAACACATTTCTGTCACCGTTGGACTAAGCACTGGAACGCCCCCTTCAGTGCAGAAATTTGTGTTGCATGAAGAACAATGTAGCCGCGCCACAAAACGGTCACATGTGACACAAATGTGGAGCTGACACTTCTTAGATACATGTGCAAACAGTTTGCACTACAAAGAACGTGGAAAGTCTGTATGAAAACTGGCGCACGGCCTATAAGTCCCTTTACACACCAGTGGGTGCATACCTCCCAACTTTTGCAGGAGAGAAAGAGGGGCAAAAGATGTGTTGCATGTAACCTCACACTGTGCCCCCCCCCCAACAGCTCACCCACTTATTGTACCTTCCTCTTGCTGTGCCCCCAAGTAGTTCCTCATCCTGTAGTCCCCACACCCAGTAGCCCCCCATTATTGTACAGCCAAAGCAGCTCTTATAGTGCCCCCCAGTAGCTCCCCCTCTTATAGTGCCCCCCAGCAGCTCCTCCTCTTATAGTGCCCCCCCAGCAGCTAATCTTCTTATAGTGCCCCCCCCAGCAGCTCCTCCTCTTATAGTGCCCCCCCCAGCAGCTTCTCCGCTGATGGCCCCCCAGCAGCGTTCCTCGCTGAAGTCCCCCCGGACGCCGCCGCGGAGAGGGCCCCCCAGCAGCGCCGCGCGTATAAAAAGGGGGGGGCCCCCGCCGCCCTCCGCTGATAGGGGGCCCCCCCCAGCACTCCGCCGCGGAGGGGCCCCCAGCCAGCGCCGCCCGTGAGGCCCGGGCACTCCGGGCGGACAGAGCCTGAAAATTGGGAATGTCCCGCTGGAACCAGGAAGGTTGGGAGGTATGAGATTCGAGTATGATGCATCCAACTCACATCAAACGTGCAGCATTTGCTGACTGGAACATCCGGCCCCTACTCATGTATAAGGGACCTTAGTCTACTTTTTGCTAAAAATATAATTATGTTGGTGATTTAGGATGCATGACAGGTCAGGTACTAGATAATAAAAGGGTTTCCGACATGTGTAAAGATACATATATAACGGTGATGAGAATTATACCATACCTGTCCTGGTTAGTGTCACAGGAATCTCCCACCAGGTCATTATCAATGTCTGACTGTGAAGACAAGAGGAGAAATGTGAAAACCAATACCCTGCCGAAGTCACAAACAGGTCACATACAGGTAATATATGACCAGTCTGTTGGTTCAGGGGCCAACACTGTTGCACTGAGATACTGGGACATAAATCAGCATATAATTTGTATGATCTCTAAGAGTTTGAGTTTCCTACAAAAGAGACTGATCTGAAAGATGATCATTTCAGAACTTTGCAATGTAAGCAGTGACATAAAAATGAGATAAGGATATTCCCTGTTGTGTTATTTTTCAAGATAGTTTTCTATTGCCCTTTGAATGACAAAATATGGATCCTAA
The DNA here is from genome assembly GCA_019512145.1 of Engystomops pustulosus. Classification (NCBI taxonomy): domain Eukaryota; kingdom Metazoa; phylum Chordata; class Amphibia; order Anura; family Leptodactylidae; genus Engystomops; species Engystomops pustulosus. Next base: position 291,514,763 of record CM033641.1, on the reverse strand, counting down.
AAAATTAAAGGAATCATATTCATGTGAACAGAAAACTGAAAGTGAATGTATATTAGGTGGAATGAGGTCCTTATAACTATTCGGCATCCAATACTGTGGTACAAAATCAGTGGACACCAGGCACTAACTAAATGGGTGCAGGAGACTAATTTCCTAACTAAATCTAGTGAATAAAGGCTAAACCCTATATAACAAGGGTTCTTATATTTACTGGTAGTATCAATGTATGCAGAGCCTGTTAGGGACCATGATACGCTCTTGGCTTTATTGGGTCAAAAACATTCTTTATGTAGTTTTATTACCCACATTCTTCTGCCCCATCAATACTAACCTGATTTGGATTAATAATATCAGGGCAGCTGTCACAGGCATCACCAACACCATCTCCATCCTTGTCCTTCTGGTCTATGTTAGGGACACGCTGACAGTTGTCTAGGAAGTTCTTGATACCTTTTATGAAAATGCGTATGGTCACTTACTTTATACCCATGTAGCCGTGTATGTTCTGTTATATTACAATTATACTGTATTACACTGTAATACAAGCTCCAGTGCTAGACATCATCTACTTACCATCTCCATCCATATCATCATCACAGGCGTCCCCTTCCCCATCATTGTCTGTGTCTCGCTGGTCATTATTCAGTTTGAATCTGCAATTATCACAAGCGTCTCCAAATATGTCCTGATCGCTATTTTTCTGATTAATATTGGCCACCAGTACACAGTTATCCTAAAAGATTTTGAAACATATTAAAATTAGCAATGTGGTTTTACTTTCCATGAATATTTGCTGAATAGTCAGCGATTATTGTAGCACAAATGACCTCAATATGAAGGACTACAACTGGCAACGGTTCCAAGAGCCTGCAATATACTGCTCCCTTTTTGTCCAATAGGACCGCTATGGGTAACCTATGGTCTCCTTGTTCTAACCATGACTTAGGTGGGTTAGCTTTGAGTGCTATATGTTGGCCTTGACTTGGGACACTAAACCTCCCACAGGTCATTATGGCCGGTGGTTTAGTGTCCCAAATCTAACAGAGTTACTTCCATAGGCACATTAAAAAACAAACACCTTGGTCCGAAGCTCTTGGTATTAACCAAGATCAGACATCGGCACCAACATCTTCAGATGTGAGTCCGTTGTGTCCGTTGTGAGTATAAAACTTTGGGGTTTTTTTTACATTGTGTTCATGGGAAGATCTGCAGTTGTTTTAGGGTCCCAAGTCGACCGAACAGGTCCTCTTTTACCTCCTAACACTCCATGACGTATATATACAGTGGGTATGGAAAGTATTCAGACCCCTTTAAATTTTCCACTCTTTCTCTCATTGCAGCCAAATGGTAAGATCAAAAGAGTTCTTTTTTGGGCTAAGTAATGTACACTCTGCACCCCATCTTGGCAGAAAAAAAACTAAAATGTAGATATTTTTGATAATTTATTAAATAAGAACACCTGAAATATCACATTGTAGCAAGGCACAGATCTGGCCAAGGTTACAAAAGAAATTCTGCAGCATCAAGGTTTCTAATAGAACAGTGGCCTCCATCATCTTTAAATGGAAGACGTATGGGATGACCACAACTCTTCCAGAGATGCAGTAGGGAGATGGGAGAAATTTCCACAAAGTCAAGTATCGCTGCAGACTCCACCAGTCAGGGCTTTATGGCAGAGTGGAAGCCTCAGTGCAAGACATATAAAAGCTGCATACGGTTTGCAAAAAACATATGAAGGACTCCCAGACTATGAGAAATAAGATTCTCTGGTCTGATGAGACAAAGATTGAACTTTTTGGTGTTAATTCTAAGAGGTATGTGTGTAGAAAACCAGGCCCTGCTCTTCACCTGCCAAATACAATCCCAGCAGTGACACATGGTAGTGGCAGGATCATGCTATGGGGGCAGGGACAGGACCACTGGTTGTAATTGAAGGAAAGATGAATGCGGTTAAGTACAGAGTTATCCTGGATGAAAACCTCTTACAGAGTGCTCTGGACCTCAGACTGGGCCGATGGTTCACCTTCCAACAAGACAATGACCCTAAGCACACAGATAAAATAACAAAGGAGTGACTGGCCCAACCAGAGCCCGGACCTAAACCCAATTTAGCATCTCTGGAGAGACCTGAGAATGGCTTCCACCAATGTTTACCATCCAACCTGAGGAACCTGGAGAGGATGTGCAAGGAAGAGGCAGAGGGTCCCCAAAGGCAGGTGTGAGAAACTTGTTGCATCTTCCCAAGAAGACTCCTGGCTGCACCAGCTCCAAAGCTTCTACTCAACACTGAGCAAAGGGGCTGAATCCTCATCACCGGGGGCTGAATCCTCATCACCGGGGGCTGAATACTTATCACCAGGGGCTGAATACTTATCACCGGGGGCTGAATACTTATCACCGGGGGCTGAATACTTATCACCGGGGACTGAATACTTATCACCGGGGGCTGAATACTTATCCCCGGGGGCTGAATACTTATCACCGGGGGCTGAATACTTATCACCGGGGGCTGAATACTTATCACCAGGGCCTGAATACTTATCACCGGGGGCTGAATACTCATCACCAGGGCCTGAATACTTATCACCGGGGGCTGAATACTTATCACCGGGGGCTGAATACTTATCACCGGGGGCTGAATACTCATCACCAGGGGCTGAATACTTATGACCAGGGGCGGATACTTATCACCGGGGGCTGAATACTTATTACCAGGTGATATTGCAGTTTTTCTTGTTTAATAAATTAGCAAAAATATCTACATTTGTTTTTTTCTGTCAAGATGGAGTGCACATTAATGAGCCAAAAAACTGCTTTTTTTCTTACCAATTGGCTGCAATGAGACAAAGAGTGAAAAATTTAAAGGAGTCTGAATACTTTCCATACCCACTGTATACACCACCAAGCATTCCAAAGTCAAATTTATTAACACAGTAAAACCTGTATACATTTAGTATCCCCGTAATTGTACCAAACCAAAGAATATAGTAGAGATGTTATTTGGAGCACACAGTGAAAGCCCACAAAAAATGGTGCAAATACAGTTTTTCACCGATTTCACCACATTTGGAATTTTTTTCCCGATTCCTAGTGCAAGGCATGGAATAATAGATACTATCACTAAGAAGTACAATTTGTTACGCAAAAATAAGCCCTCATATAGCATTGTACACAGAAAAATAAATGAGTTATATTTAGTTTAGTTAGTTATATTTTTGAAGGTGGGGAGCGAAAAAAAAACCCGAAAAAAGGATGTGTCCTTAAGGGGTAAAAGTAATCCTATGTTGCCTTATGGGAAATAAGAATATGAGATGGTTCTTACTATATGGCCTAGTAGTTACCTGCTCGTTCAGAATACCATCTCCATCTGCATCGTCGTCACAGGCATTTCCTATACCATCCTTGTCAGTGTCTTCCTGACCAGAGTTGGGGACATATATACAATTGTCCTGAGTGAGAGAAGACAGAACAATAATTTATTCCAGGGATTATCAGTTCTATGCAGGATTCTCACCTACTATTATTATTTCCTTCTGATTGTAAGTAGAAATTATTAACCTTCTTGCACTTTGGATCTCTGCAGAGAAGAGCTTCATCAGGGTAACCATCAATGTCAGTGTCTTTACCACAGATATATCCGTCACCAGCCCAGCCGACTGCACACTGGAATAACGGGAAAGAGAAGAGGAGACCATCAGAAACCATTAGAAGAATAGGAAGTCCAAAACTTTTTTCAAAATAGCCGGAGCACATTTAGAATAAAATCCAGATAATTTTATTAGGTATCCATTAAAAATATTGCACTAGACACGTGCATACAAGGTGCAGGTATACAACCTACGCGTTTCAGCTTAAAACAGAGCCTCTAAACATTCGTGGCTAAAGCAAGTGCACAGGTGCAGCAATGCTCCGTAACAACCCGCTCAGCCCTTAGCTGTGTCCTGTTAACGTCACTCCAGGGAAAAATAAGCACAATTACACCCAGTTCACAAGTAATTGCAATTGTTTCAGAAAATTGCAATCCATGTCCTGATAAATATTCTTCGATATGTTGATGGGAATGTTTCTGGTGATATGCTGGGTCACCATGAGGAGATGTTATAGTAGGGCAGTACACTGGGGCGAAACCAGAAGTAGCAGGGCCTAGTAGCATACTTCTGAATGGGGCCCCCATCCTACATATTTGTACACTCACATGTGTGAGTTACAATCACAAACAGTTATACACTGATATATGCAAACATTTATATACTTATATACACACATACAGTTCTTCACTAATAGACACACATATAGAGCATAAGCGCATCACATGTACACACAAATACATTGTCATGTACAGATGTAAAGTGTATATATATATATATATATATATATATATATATATATACATACACTTTATACACACCATATACATATACAGCATATATACATCACAGATACACACACATATACAGCATATATACATCACCTATATACAGCATATATACATCATAGATATACACACATGTACAGCATATACACACATATACAGCATAAGTACATCACATATATGTATATAATGGTGCACATGCTCCATTCTTTTGTGTGTCAGGTTGGATTACAGGGCCCCCTGACCTGTAAATAGTTAAATAGTTTGCCTCTCTTTAGTTAGGTCATGTTATTTCATGGTGAACCCCACTCCTACCCTATGAGTCACCTCATCTGGCCTTTTTGTTGTCTCATGTGGGTCAACATCAAGCTCCCTAGATACTCCTCATGGAGGCACAAATTACAGTGTAGAAGATGAACACTCAGCCTCACGAAGATGTATGTTAACACTGGCCACAGATCTTAAAATCATCCCCAGCTCTACATATGATGTTGTGCTGAGGCATTATGGAAATGACAGCAAACAGGAGGCAGCACTGTAGAAAAATCTGTGTTTCTCACACTTTGCACTTCTATTAAGTGCACTACATACAGGTAGAGGGGGCAGAGATTAAAGGGTGGAGTGCTTTTTTAAATTATGTTCTTTTAATTATTTTAGAAAATTATTTCATAATGCAGTCTAATTATTTTATTATTTGTATAAGTAATTGGATGCTGATGGTTTTTGGTTGTAGCATTTTGTTTATACGTGTATCTTTCATGTACAGTTACAGTTCTTACCACTAGATGGCAGAAGAGTTTTAAGAACTTAATTATGAAATATTTGCTAATAATTTTTAAAATGAAGTATAACAGCACATATTTAGGATTTCAATATAATGTGAGCGATGTCTGTTCTCTTTAGTTCATTATTTTAAAATTCCTTGTAATTTTGCATATTCTTGTCTTTTGTAGGCTGTGCGGTACATTGCTGCTACATCATAAAAGTTATTATAAATGGAAAGTCAATAATAAGTGAATATCTACAGTTCTATAAAGAAATTAGCAGTAATGTGTTGTCTCAGACACTTTCCTTATAATGTTTACGTGATATCACATGACAATGACATTGGGGCACATTTACGAAGGGCTTTGCGCCGCACTTTTGTCGGACTTTGTGGGGGTCATTTACTAAGGGCCCGATTCACGTTTTCCCGACGTGTTACCCGAATATTTCCGATTTGCACCGATTTCCCCTGAATTGACCTGGGATTTTGGCGCACGGGATCGGATTGTGGGGCATCGGCGCTGGCATGCACGCGACGGAAATCGGGGGGCGTGGCCGAACGAAAACCCGACGGATTCGGAAAAAAACCGCCGCATTTAAAAAAAATGTGTCACGGAGCTTGCACTTACCTTCACTCAGCCCGGCTCGGTGTACTCCAGTGCGTTCCGATGCTTTGCAGCGCAGCAGCGCCACCTGGTGGACGACGGAGGAACTACCTTAATAAATCCGGGCCGGACCCGAATCCACCGCAGAGAAAACGCCGCTGGATCGCGAATGGATCGGGTAAGTAAATCTGCCCCTGTGTGTTCTTCTAGGCTAAAACGGCTTGCACAGGTATTTAAGAAGTGTCTGCCCCAACCCAGGAACTTGAAGACCCAAGTAGAGCTCTCTCTAGTTTTTTCCCATATAATACTCACAATACAGGTTATATCTCCATGCTTCTCCTCAATACACTGTGCATTGGCATGACAAGGGTACTGCCCTCTGTTCCAGCAGGTCTTCTTTTCTGGTTTGCAGCCTTTGATTTGATCACCAACAAATCCATCTTTACAAGGTCCACAGCGGAAGGAACCCTGGACAAGAAGATATTAGGTTTACAGAGTGCAGAAATGCTCAAAGACATAACATGCACATTCAGTGTGAATTAGGTCCAATATCTGGTAATGAAGTGAATGTCCTGCTGAACTTTAGGCTCCGTTGATGAGGGGAGCAGTCTTAAACCTAAGCTTTGGGCCTACAGTGAACTTGACCCATCTGCCTACACTTACATTTTTGCATACGGATTGGAACATGGCATCCGACAGTGTCCCAGAGACTTCATACATTAGGTACCATCAGCCCTCATGCCCTGTCTACATGACCCTTACACCTAAACCTTGTGTGCAAATACATCTCTGTGACACAACATTAGCGATTCCATGTGACCACCCATGCACATTACACAGTGATTAGCTTTTTCATCCATGATATCTATAGGCTCAGATATCCATCACAATGAAGAGACTACGGTACTTACCATAGTATTAGTGCAAAATGAATTAGCAACGCATCCGCCATTATTGCCATTCTCACATTCATTGATATCAAGGCAGATCTTTGCAAAAACAAGAGAAAAAAAAAATCACATATTAATATGAATTTAATAAAATGAGTTATTTAATAACACAATACCATAGAATTACAGAAGGAAAAGGGAACTTTCAGGTTCCAGAGGATGTGGAGACCCTTTGGTGTAGGAAAAACATTGGAGAAGAACACACTGGAGAACATTTATAAAAATGTATATATTTGTTGTAGGGGGCCTAGTTTAACATAGTTTTCTATAACTATACCCAAACACAGGCAAAAGGAGGGTTTGTATACAGGGCTATTCTACAACAGAGTATGGACCATTGTTTACAACTAATACAAGCCTAAATTGTTGGTGCTCAACAGTCTCCAAGGTTTCATACTTTAATTCCTACAACTATTACCTATAGATAACAGAGCCTCACTTTCTATACAGGAAGCTACTGTCCGCTAATTCAATCATACACTCGCCCTGTGTGACGTCTGCTCAAGTTCTCAATGTTTCAACCCATAAATGGGATTCATTTCCATGCACATATTATCATATGTGTTGCCCCATCAATATAGAACATCTATTACCGTATTTTTCGGACTATAAGGCGCACAAAAAATCCTTTGATTTTCTCAGAAATTAAAGGTGCGCCTTATACTCCAGTGCATCTTATATATGAACCGTACTTACAGACAACAGCTGCCTTGGACTGTGCACAGGTCTGCCACCTGCTGGTCATTCATCCTTATAATTAGGTCCGCCTTATAATCAGGTGCTCCTTATATATGAACCTAGATATTTTAGCAGGCGTTTATTGATGGCGCGCCTTATAATCCGGTGCGCCACTGTATGTGTATTTTTCCTACGGCCAGTAAGATATTTTTTCAGTACTGGAAGTTATTGCAACATTGCAAAAAGGAAAATGTTCCTATAGACTGACAGGCAATGATACTGAGACCCCTACACTGAGTGAGGTGTCCTTAGCCTATAATAATTTGGAACACTTAGGAGAAATGGCAAAGCAATACTGTTACCATAACAAGAAGAAAAATTATGTGCAAAACTAAGCTCTAAGGGAACAGAAACCTCAGTTGCTCGCTTCTTATTCTGCATTGTAGAACCTGTTGGGCCAACATATACAGGGGCGTAACTAGGAAAAGCGGGGCCCCATAGCAGACTTCTGAATAGGGCCCCCCTACCGCCTCAGAAGATATACACATTTGTATAGTCACACATTTATACACTTGTGTGCACACATTTATGCAGTGATATATACATTTATACACATACACAGATCTGTCGCAGAAGTGGGGGAAGTACACGGCAGGAGATGAGAGAAGAGAGATCCCAAGTCCTGTCCCAAGTCGTTCTGCTGTCCCCCCCTCTCCCCCAAAATTTCTTAACTGAGCTGCTGATTCATGCTGTACACTATAGAAGATGTTATGCTGTACAATGTGCAGCATAATATGTATATAATGGTGCACATCCTCCATTCTTTAGTGTGTCTGGTCAGATGCCGAGGCCCCGTGACACTGCGGGCCCCATAGCAAATGCTACGGCTGCTACTGCTCAAGTTAAGCCCCTGGACATATACATTTACCTGTTTATTTTGCTTGGCATAAGCAGTGCCAACACCTTGTACCACTGGTCCTGTGTATCCAGGAGGGCAAGCCTCACACCTGAAACCTGGCATAGTGTTTATGCATCGAACTCCAGGGAAACAAGGGTTCAATCGACACTGAAACGTAAGGAAATCATTGAAAGGAAATCAATTTACAAAAGTAGATTTCAATGACATATTGTACTGCGATGACACTGAGGTATGATACTATCATAGTAGTTTCTTATTACATAGAAATTAATTGTAATCATTACATTATATTTGTTGGTTATTAACACAGAAAGTTGATATGTTCAATGTTTGTCCAAGGTTCTGAACAGGGGATCCAATTATCATGAATTTACATAAGAATTTCTGTGTTGATATCTTTTGAACCACAAGAGATACTGAAAATCAGATTTTTGCGACAATTCTGGTCTTCTCTGATAAGCTGCATTACCGCCTTCCCATTGAAAAATCTTATGGTTAGGGTAACAAAAAACGGGTTTATCGCGCTTATGTTGTTTATCTTATGTCGTTTATCTTGCTTTGACACAATCTCGCTTTTGATCCAATATTGCAGCTTCAAGATGGTGGCCATGTTCTGGACAAGTTCAGGGCTCCTATGCTAATAGTGCATTATTCACCTGAACGTTTCTGTATGCCCAAATGCAGCAGCTTACTGTTGATGGGGACATACTGTATACAGGTATGTCTATTTGCAGCAAGGAGTTAATGCAGTCACCATTAAGCATTTAATACCTCATCTATATCAGTACATGTGACGCCATTGCCTGTGTAGCCTTCAGGACAAGGTCCGCACTGAAACCCGCTGCCTGTCTCTGTACATTTCACACCCCGGAAACATGATGTAGCATCACATCGAGGCTTTGGAGGTGGAGTAGGTTTTGGTGGTTTTGGAGCTTCCGTTGGATAATGATAGTCTGGGGTTAAGCCTTTAGTGTAAGGAAAAAATATTTGAGAATTACACATTGTCCAAGCAGAATATAATAGTTTAGCATCAATAATTGTACTACAGCTAAGGCCCTGTTCACATCTCTGTTAGGTCTTCAGTTATTTGAATCAGTTTTTATGAATCAAAAACAGGAGAGGTCAAACACACAAAACCGACACAAGTCTTTCCATTATACCTTCCCTCTGTGTAGTCAATGGAAAGACCTGCATCTGTTCTGTGTGTTCTACTAAAATAACTAAAGGAAATAACTGAAGACCAAAGAGAGATGTGAACTCGGCCTAACTTCCAGAAATTACATCTTCTGTGTGCCAATGACCTAACAAATTTACATGCAACACAATTGCTAAAGAAAATTCGGCAACTGGCGGAACATACCCGACACCAGAACAATCATCATTTGTACTCACCTCTACAAGTGAGTAGTTACATTCTATGACTGACTGGATAATACAAATATACTTACCACACGCCTGGCATTCTGCGACAGTATTCCTTAAAAACATGGTCTCCTTCACCTATAAAATACGAAGAAAACATAAGAAATATATACATAAAAGATCTAAAATAGGTTGTCCATTTTTTTTTCCAAATAATGTTTTATGACCTATTCCTGCTATCGTTATAAAGGTGACATTGGTGATAGAAGTTTAATAGGCAGGCAGCATGTTATAGAACAGGAATAGCTGAGCAGAATGCTCTTCAACATTCTGCCTCTTAATAGATATGGGCGCAAGAATACCAGCAGGGAGGTCGTAAAGGGAACCTGGCATCAGAAATTGGCCTAATAAACCACTACCACTGTGTTGTCAAGCATCTGAGCAGCTTCTAGATCATGTTTCTTTCATGGTCTGGTGCGGTGGGATCATCCAGGAAATCTACTTTGAAGTCAGATGTAAAATGGTTTTATGAAGTCAAGGAGGCGGAGACTAAAACACTGAAGTCAAGCTTTCCCTGCCTCAGAATTCCTTCTTTACTGTAATTGATGGTCCTACATCCAGGGACATCATTGATCTGATCTCCTGAAGTCTGGCGCATAATGACAATCACATGGGAGGAGGTGTTCAAAGTCAGGGAGAGCTTGACTTCAATGTTAAACTCTCCACCTCCCTGACTTTATACGTCTCACTTCAAAGTTGATTTTCTGGATGATGCCACCAAGCTGGGTCATGAAAGAAACGTGATCTAGAAGCTGCTCAACTACTTGACTGATTGACAACATACTGGTAGTGGTTTATTAGGCCAATTTCTGATGATAGGTTCTCTTTAAGACTGGTTTTCAAAATGCCAGTCTTAATAATTTCCCCTATGTAGGATCTGCTCAGCTGCTCCTGCCCTATTAAATGCTGCCTACAGATTACACGACATTTGCATGATGACAGGTTCACACATTTCCATAATATCCTTATCTTAGTAGGCACTGAACATTATTAATTGGACTTACCTGTTGTTTCATTACATCCCTGAGTTCTCCTAGCATCTGATTGAGCTGTGAGATCTGACCCAAAAGCTGTCTGCTAACATCACCTGCACATAAACACATGTGTATGTTATAAGTGATACAGGGACACACAGGTATTGTGGTTACATTGTGACACACAGGCAAGATTAGCTACCTTACTATGACAACTATATTGTAAGATTAAAGGGGTCTTCCGATTGTTAATAAAATTCTGGAGCTGAGTCAAAGTACACAACAGTATGGGGGCCATTACCTGGCAGCTGAAGCTGTATTTGCTGTAGTATGACGGCCCCCAACAAAGGTCTATGGCCCTGGTCACGGTGCGGTGAGCACACTGTGTTTCACTGTACCATGACAGAGCCGTGCCGCCCTGCAGCATAATATAGGACATGTCTTATATTTTGCTGTTTGTAACGGTGCAGCCACTCAGCTTTCCATGGAGGCACGAGGGGTGAGAAGCACTCACCCCTCCTCCTTATTGCATTTGGCCATATGCTATGCCTAAGATACAGTTGTGCATGTGAGGTGTAAGTTATAATAATACATTTTCCCTTAAAGGACACCTGCCACCAACGGAAGGATTGTAAACCAAGCACACTGAAATATTGGTGTGTGCCCCTCTGGCAGTAAATGTTCTTCTTTCATATTCTTATTCCCTGTTTTTTTTTTTTATTATTCTGCAAACGAGCCTAAGGAGCTCAAGGTGCCTGGAGCCCCTAAGGCTCATTTGCATAATTTTAAAACCATTTGTTTCATAAAAACCAGGGCATAAGAAGATAAAGGAAGAACATACCCTGCCAGAGGGGGCAGGATGTCAGTGTGCTTGGTGTACAATCATTCATCCTGGTGGTAGATATCCTCTAAACAATTATCCTGTATGAAGAGTTTATCTCCAAATTGTACCCACCTGCATACTGTCCAGGCTCACTTTGCTGCATGAAGCAATCCTGTATTGATGCTACTTGGGTAAGGGAACCACCCATTACCAATTTAAGTTCATCCATAGAATCCTACAACAACAGACACATTATCATTCCATTATTTTACTACTATATATTTTCCTCACACTGTAATTAATATGTAGGAAGATCTGTCCAGTCTCTGTAATAGGTAAATATGGTTTTAATAAAATTGTTGTGTGTTAACATTAAACCTCATTCTGGCCATAGTAAATGGAAACCCCCCTTATAAAATGATTTAGATTCTGCAGGAGAACAATTATTGCTGCGCATTCTTCTATTGGGATTCAGTGCAATGGAAAGGTTGTACTGTGTCCCCATGACCCAGGCAAAACACAGAAAAAGTTCACTGTGGATGAGTTTGGAGGTGAATATATGTGTTATGTTATCGTGTTATTTATGTCATGTTATGTACAGGCGGTCCCCTACTTAAGAACACCCGACTTACAGACGACGCCTAGTTACAAACAGGACCTTACTGTACTTTAGCCTTGGGCTACAATAAACAGCTGCAACAGTTATAAAAGGCGTCTGCAATGAAGATTTATTGTTAATTCTGGTTCTTATGAGAATCCAACATTTTTCAAATCCAACTGTATCTACAATTACAAAATTTACATTTCCGACTTACATACAAATTCAGCTTAAGAACAAACCTACAGAACCTATCTTGGACATAACCCGTGAACTGACTGTATTATGTTAGAATAATGTTACAAAATAATACAAAAAATAATACAAAATATATAATTTTACTATATAAGTATAAGCATAAACATGTAAAACTAAAAGATTTAGTGGTATACAAACAGAGGTAGGTAAGTAAGAAAAGAAAATGTTCACTTACATGTGCTTTCTTGTGCAGTGTCTTCAGTAGAACAGACCCTGTGTTTAGCGTGACTCCAGACAGCGGCCGGGGAAGATCCTTGACAGCATCTACTTGGTCACAGTCCAGGTAGAGCTCAGCAGTGCTAGTCCCTCGATGTAGACCACTCAGATGTAGCAGGACTGAGTGCTGCTTCCCGTCAGCTAGTTCTATATTGTTGAAGATGACAGAGTTCATTTTGCCATCACTCTTGAGGTATCGGAGGGAGGCTGAGTCCAAAAAGTTACGGAAACAATGTGAAAAGAGAATGGAAAAGACAAGTTATACAATGTTGTGCATCTGAAATGTCCTGCAAGACGGGTCAACACTAAAATGAGCACCTTTAAGTGTAAAGTTTAATGCTGTAATTTACCTCTGAAGTTTCATCTGGTCTATACTGAAGCTATTGGGGCAGATTTGTCAAGCTGTCTGAAAGTCAGAATATTCTTAATTGCCCATGGCAACCAATTACAGCTCGGCTTTCAATTTACCATTGCTCATGGATATTTTAAAGGGGAGCTGTGATTGGTTGTCATGGCCAACTAGGAATATCCTGACTTTCAGACAGCTTGATAAATCTGCCCCATTCAATAATGATGCTTTGCTGCCATCTTCTATCCAAGGGGAGCATTTACATGTATATTACATCATGCCTACCACTAAGGATACAATGGGGCAGATTTACTTACCTGGTCCTGTCGCAATCCCGCGGTGCGTTGTCCGGCGAGGATTCGGGTCTGCTGCGATTCACTAAGATCGATATCCTGCAGCTGTCGCTTCCCCGCTGAGGTCCGCCAGAGTTCACCATCTTCTTCCTGGTGCATGTGAGTGCTTGATCTTGCGACACAATTTCGTTGTTAAATTACGTGGTTTGTCCGAATCCGTCTGGTTATCCGACGGCACGCCCCCCGATTTCTGTTGCATGAAAGCCGGCGCGGATGCGCCACAATCCAACCGCGTGCACAAAAAACCCGGGGCAATTCGGCGCAAAAAGGAAATATTCGGGATTCGAGTTCATCAACCTTATTTTGGGAAAGTGACTTAAGGGGAGTTTCTGGTAGTTGCTCAAAGTATATTCAAGCTAACCTAGAGCATTTTAGTATTTCATCACCTTTTCACCCCCTACGCAGAGCATTTATGTTTTCTACATACAAGGCTGAACACCCTGAATAAAGTGTGATTGAGTGTAGCTTATGACCTGTATGTGTCTTTCTGTTATACTCCCTCATCCATGGCAGCCATTTTGTTTTCCCTTAAAACAACTAATTTGGAGATCAACTTACAACTGAAGAAAGGTTGTTGGAGCCCTGGATAAAAATCTCTAACAGCTTCCTCTGTATACTTTATCCTCTTACCATATGAGTTCAGATAAATGTTTTATGCTATGTACTTTCTTCACTACGGTCTTTCTATTGTTGCACCAAGTGAACTGAGAGGGGCAGGCTGCCAATATCACCAGAACCAGTGGCATCGACTTCAGAATTACCAAGTATCATACAGACCACCCACCTTTATGGCAGACCCTGCAATTTCAATAACATAACGTTCACATCAGTCAACTAGTTTCATGTAATGGATACTAATGTACTGGCACTATGTGGGTGGTACTTTAATTACTGGCGTAAGCATATTAATATCCCATATGGGCATGATTATGCAGAATTTATATAGACTTTTTTCACATTATCCAACAGTCAGGGCATATTCAGGACACTTGGCATTCACAGCCTGGTAGGAAAGAATTGGCAGGAAAGTCTTGGCCCCATAACAATCTGTCATGAAGATCTACATGTGTTCATATCCCATCCTAAAATCTTATACAGGGTTCTTTAGGATGACCCAATAATTTGAGGGATGACCATAAAGTTGTGTTAACATCATATTCATGGGTGACCCTATATTATATATATGTTTAATATAGGATTTTTTAATTGAAAGGGTTTTCCATATCACATATATGGTGCCAGCATTGGGCATACCTGTGCAAGTGCTGGGGCCCAGGTGTGCTGGGAAGGGGGGGCCCACATATGAAGGGGGGCTTTATATATAATAACCATGAGGGGGCTATTTGGTATGATAAACTAGGGAATATTTTATGGAACAGGAGACGGTTTTCGTTTCTGGATTTTTAATGCAGCCACGTGAGTCCACTGCAAAGGGGCCCACTGAGGCTCTGCCACCCAGGGGCCTACTGAAACCTGCAGCCGACCCTGAACACCAGCATTGTGTAGGGTACTCTATAAGCTTTCCAGACATAAATTTCCTTCTTTCCAGCATTTAAGAGAAAGTTCAATTTCTATCTTTATACGAATGAACTACTCGGTGCATCGGAGGCGGGGCCATGACTACTGGTGCACTTACTTCCATAACAGAAGATGTCAATCCTTGCAAAAATGACAAGGATTGCAATGGTGGACAGCACTAAGCATCTTTAAAGGAAAAAAAACAATGCATAAGTCAGCGAAAGGCTCTGCCCATAATGCACCGAGAAGATAATTTGCATAAAAACTAAAATAGAATTTTCTCTTAAGATAACAGGCAAATAGGAAACAGGAAATATATTTTTGAGCTAAATATTTATTATTTAACATATTTCTGTATTCCAATTCTGGCCCTTAGCCCTCTTAGGATAGAATACAACGATTATATGGATAATGGAATAATTGGCATTATTATTTCGGTTTACCTTTATTTAGACGTCCCATTACTGTGAATTCAAAGAATCGACTGTTGTCTTTAGTAGAGTAGAGGCCGAACAGCGTTGCTGTGGATTTAGGCTGCAGCTTGAATGTGGTGAGTATATAGACTTCATTCATGGAGGGATTGTTAAGCGCCTGCTGTAGGTAGTGTGTGATCTGTCTCTGGACTGAAGGCGACAGGAGATCGAGGGCTGGAATAGGACAAGGAAAGGTAATGATAAATCTGGGAGATCGAGGGCTGGAATAGGACAAGGAAAGGTAATGATAAATCTGACATTTTAGTTTTAATATGTAGTCACAAACACATATCAAACATATTGAACCACATACTTATCATAAGTGAATATCAAGCTTAAAGGGAACCTGTCACCAGGAGACCCATTTTTAGCACCCCCCCAGTCCCCACAGAGCATAGTACATACGCTGCCAAAGTGTTTTTGTATAAAAAAATAGGTTTACAGAAAAAAAGATAGTTATATTGTACTTTCATTAGCATCTGCGTGTGACTAGGCGCTCGTTCCCTGGGAGGGCTGGAAAGGAGCAGTCCCCCCCCACCTTGGGAAACTGCTCCTCCATGTGACCTTTTCGAATATATGAAAACTCCCATCACTCGGGATTGGCTGTAGAGGAGCAGGGGGCGTCGTAAGCAAGTGATGGGTGTTTTCTATATTTGAAAAGGTCACATGGAGGAGCTGTTTCCCAAGGGTGGGGGGAAACTGCTCCTTTCCAGCCCCTCCCAATAGGCAACTGCCTAGTCACACAGCAGATCTAATGAAAGGACAATAACATAATTTTTTTTAGTAAAACCTTTTTAATACCAAAAACACTTTGGCAGTGTATGCACATGCTCTGTGGGGACTGGGGGAGGGCTAAAAATGGGTCTCCTGGTGACACGTTCCCTTTAAAACCAGTTCTATATACAGGCAGTCTCTGGGTTACGTACAAGATAGATTCCATAGGTTTGTACTTAAGTTGAATTAGTACATAAGTCTGAACTGTATATTTTACAATTGTGGTTCCAGACAAAACTTTTTTTTGCCCTGGTGACAATAGGAGTTTCAAAATTTTTTGCTGTAATAGGACCAAGGATTATCAATAATCATTACAGACATTACAGACACCTTACAGCTGATCAATACAGTCTGGGACTATAGTAAAGCTTCCAGAGAGCTTCACCAGAGGTCACAGTGGTCGGAGGGGTCCGTCTTAACTTGGGGGTCATCTGTAAGTCGAGTGTCCTTAAGTATGGGACCACCTGTATTCTTAAGACCAGTTCTATATATTCTTAAAACCAGTTCTATATACAGACGGTCTCCTACTTAAGGACACACGACTTACAGACGACCCATAGTCAAAGACGGACCCCTCTGACCCCTGTGACCTCTGGTGAAGTCTCTGGATGTTTTTATATACTCCCAGGCTGCAATGATCAGGTGTAAGGTGTCTGTAATGAACATTTATTGATAATCCTTGGTCCAATTACAGCAAAAAATTTCGACACACCAATTGTCACTGAGGCAAAATAAAATTTTGTCTGGATCTACAATTATAAAATATATAGTTTTGACTTACATACAAATGCAAATCCTGGAACATAATCTAAATTGTTACAAACTTTATTTTAGTTGTATGTAAATTACCTGCAGAGGCTACTGGGGTGTGGAGTAGCCTTAGCTCCCAGTGCCTGCCCAGGCTAGTACACGCCCCAGTAGCCTCTGCTCTTAATTTACATATTACTTAAATAAAGTTTATGACAAGTTAGGTTCCAGGATTATTAAATTACAGATTAGGGCAGAGGCAGCCAGGAGGGATCTACCACCAGATCAACTTCTGATAGTTGATTCCTCATGGGAGGTTTCCTTTAAGACAGTACTGTATGAATTTGGCAATAAAATGTGACTTTATCGGTCATAGTGCTTTGGATTGCGGTTTTCCCATGGATTTTGTGGATTTTTATAGCACAAGTATATGAGGATAAATTGTAGTACCAGGTAAAGACAAAGGAGGCGCTGTTTCTGCCAAAAATTTTCAAAAACAACCTTTTAGCGATCTTGGAGAGCACCTATTACGCCAGACTGCTTAAAACAGGCAATGATCTTTCCATTTTCCCTACACGATGACTAATATCAGTAGCAGGTTCTTGCATTATGCATGAAGTATGTCTGCACATTCAGCTACAAAGAAAACGTCTTGCGTGGCATTACACAAGGGAAGCTTATTAAAACCCTGACTGGGCAATGGAAAGTATGTATGATGGCATCCGCAGAGTCCATTCTTAGAGCACGAAGAATAAAAACAGATGTTGGCAAAGGCCTGATAGACTGCTATTGTCATCATAGGTTTTACAGGAGAACAGCCCATTGTGCACCGGGGCCATAAACATCACCAGGTTATGCCAATAGACTTATACTAAGAGAGCACATCAACCAGGAGCTCCAGGGGAAGGACGGGCTCATGCATACATACACATGCTGTATACTTGGCTTAGGTACATCATATTTGGGGACATATTACTAGTGCTGATGAGGTACGCTTCTTGGCTGTACATTTTGGTAGCTGACAAGTATTAGAGTTTAATGAAATCTCTAATACTCAACATTTCACAAAACACCATTCTGTGAGGGCATTAAATAGAAATCTGTCATTGCTATCATGAGCGAGCGAGCGAGCACGAGCAGAGCGAGCGAGCGAGTAGGTGAGACTAGCGAGTGAGCGGATCGATGCGAGGATCTATCCCAGAGCGATCGAGCGAGCTATCTAGCGAGTAGAGCTATCGATCGATTATCCGATCTAGCGATCGATTTCCATCTAGCGATTCCCATAGCGATCTGAGCGAGCTATCTAGCTATGGCTGATTATCATCTATCTATCTATCTATCATCTATCTGTCTGTGTATTTGGTTGTCTTTCTGTCTGTCTGTCTGTCTATCTATCTGTCTGTCTGTTGCATGTATTTAAGAGGAGTTTGTGCAATCCCTTTAAAGTTTGGACAACCCCTTGAAAGGTAAACCATCATTATTTTTGCCTATACAAATTTGCAGTCACAGGTATTGTCCCTGGAGATCTGTGTACCTATACATTTGTGTTTGTTGTTAGTATCAGCAGGACTGTGAAAAAATGCATTGCTTTTTCAGGATTGTAGCTGACCGATGAACATTGTGGTGCCCTCCTATGTAAGTTCTCTTCACTGAATCCAGTACAGCCCTCCCCTCTGCTATGAGTATGAGCTATAGCAGCATTCAGGTCAGATATTACAGCAGAGGGGAAGGGCTGGGGAGCAGTTTAAATGCTTAGATAAAAAAAACTGAGCAGTTTGAGGCAAATCTCACTGTACTACAAGTCCAGCTACAACTCC
Organism: Engystomops pustulosus; assembly: GCA_019512145.1. Lineage (NCBI taxonomy): Eukaryota > Metazoa > Chordata > Amphibia > Anura > Leptodactylidae > Engystomops > Engystomops pustulosus. Next base: position 291,496,152 of record CM033641.1, on the reverse strand, counting down.
TGAGTATTATTGCATTTTCACAGTCCTGTTGCTCCTAACAACACACTGAAATGTATTGTTACACAGATCTCCAGGCACAATTACAATTGTATCACTACAATTATAATTCAGTGCTCCCATCCAGTGTTGAACTGCAGCTTCAGGGACCTAACAGATAAAATTATTATATGGGCCCACCCTTTATCGCCCCCTTCCCAGGTTAAAGACTTACCAGCCTCAAATTAGGTTATCTTCCACTGCACTGATGACGAACCTTTTAGATACAGAGTGCCCAACCTACAACCAAAACCTACTTTTATGTCACAAAGTGCCAACATGACAAATAAAGCAGTAACCTATTGATCCAAGCTGTATCACAAGTTTCAATCGTATTGGTGTCCTGAGGACACCAATGCAACAGAAAGAAGATGGAGAAATTTGGATTATAGCTTACTACCAGGGTCCCTTGAAGAGGAAGAATCAGGGGACCCAGAGCAGGAGCTCTAACGATAATTCATCTCTGTCCACACCTTCCCTCCTCTCGTGTAGTCCTGGCAGCCAAGGAGGTGTCGCTTTAAAATAGCACTGAGCATGACGCTTTCTGGGCTGTCTTGGATTGCAGGAGGAAGCCTTGAGTCACGTCTAGCAAATTCTGTGCTGGGGTGAAGCCCTAGGTGCCCACAGAAAGGTACCTGAGTGCCACCTCTGGCACCCATGCCATAGGCTCGCCACCACTGTTTTACTGTATCTACGGGGTCCAGTGTTAAGTTAGAACCTGGACCCACCTAAGGGTCCTCTGGAGGGTCAGTCTGGCATTGGATCCATACAATGCATCAACTTTGTACAGTGTTTTCAATCATAGGAATTATGCGACAATCCATAAGAAACAATTGTGGTACATTCTATCAGATATCACATGATATCAGATGATATAGTATACTTCTCTATTGTTACCAATACTAAGGGAGCAGATAAAGTTCATACAGGCTCCATGTTCAGGATCTATGCACATGGTATTGCACTGCATCTGAACTCAACTTAGATTTATAATAGTTATATAAATCAGTTACAATGTTCTATGGTTAGAAACACTCATTTAGGACAATAAATGGTCAATCTGTTAAGAATTCAGCATCAATGAGTGTTTCTAACCACTTATAATTCCAGGGGCATAACTAGGAGAGGCTGAGACCCATAACAGACTTCTGAATGGGGCCCATAACCCCTAAGAAAATATATGTCTATATACTTTTGTGCACACATTTATGCAGTGATATATACATTTATACACTTACACAGATTTATCCCAGTAGCTCCTAACCACATGGGGAAGTACACAATAGGAATTAGAGATGAGAGATCCCTAGTCCTGTCATTCTGCTATTCCCCCCCCCCCCCTTTCGTCATTTCTTATCTAAGCTGCAGAATTATGCTGTATACATTGGAGGATAAGCAGTGTTATATACATATTATGCTGAACAACCTGCAGCATAATACGTATATAATGGTGAACACCCTGCATTATTTGGTGTTTCAGGTCGGATGCCGGGACCCCCTTATGCTGCGGGCCCCATAGCAGCTGCTATAGCTACTTCCCCTGTACTTATGCCCCTGTCTACTTCCACAGTGAGATATCAGACTGCTTCTCTGACAGATTTTACTCCATATACACAACCATATTGGGGGCCATGATCAGAGTGCACAATTTGTGTCCCCCATAGAGGTTTATTACACCCTATTTTGAAATTTCTGCAAACACAATAAATTCCTGGTTTCTGCTATTGTTATTCACTATGTACTTTAATACTATGACGTTTGCAGGCAGAAAACAAGTTTTTCCTGGTAAAAATCATGACATGAGGGATCAGATTCTAGTTACACTGCTGTTATATGACCCACCTGCCTAGGAACACAACATGACTGCAAATTTTTCATCATTTGCTGGCAACGATGGCTGTGTGCCATTTCCTTCTATTATTACACCAGCTTCTCTGCCAAACTAGGTGTCATATGCTGGCAGTCAAGTGCTCAGCTTTGGCCATTCTGAAAATTCCTTGAAATATGTTAATTTATTTCAAGAAGTTGTGAATATAGAGAAAATTCTAGAATAAGAGGCTCCTACTAACCTTCAACAAATTGCTCTCTGTGGCAAAATCTGCATAAGGAATATAATGGGGGGAAGAGATAGAAAGGTGTGTAGTAGGAGGTCAAAGTTTGTTATCAGTGATATACTCATTCAACCAACCTTTCCTATATGTCATAATAATAATAATTCCTTTATTTATATAGCGCACACAGATTACGCAGTGCTTACCAAATCAGTCCCTGTCCCCAATGGGCCTCACAATCTAATCAACCTACTAGTATGTTTTGGAGTGTGGGAGGAAACTGGAGGACCCAGATCTGTCAGGTCTATTTAGCATGGCCGCCATTGTTGTTGATCTTTTCTTTGTCATCAAGAACAGTCACAATAAACCTTACCCACCTCCCTCCTGTGCCTTTGTTGAAATATGCAGTACAGATGTCCCAGCTTAAATCTGCCTCCTCCCACCAGTAAAATCGTTCCCCAAACTTTTTCTGCCTTTGTCTATGTTTGGCTCCGCCCATTGCCATGTGGCTCCGCCCATCATGGATGAGTGAAATGATGACAAGATCTGCTGTTTCTCCACACGTTGCTCTCTGCTAAATACACCATACAGTGAGATGGACAGCATTATAATAAGGACAGGAAGTGGACAAGGAGCTGTCAATCAAAAGAAGGAGGTGGGTTTCACTGGAGAAACCATGACTCTTCTCTGGTCTGTTTGACTCTTTCTCTACTCATTTGCATATGAGAAAAATAGTTGTAATTAAGGTACACTGTTTTAGCGGCAGATAATTTTAGGTGATATGGGAAAGACTTTTAACCCTTTACCACCAGGTATTACTTGTATTAGGGGTAAAATTAGGTCTTCTTTAAAGGAGCATATCAAAGGAAATGATAAGTGTAATGAAGGAAAGAGCCTGAGGGTTTTTTTTGGGTGCAGTCACATAGTCCAAATTATTATCCTATAATGTTTATCCAGAGGAAGACAGTAACCACAGGGTAGAAACTGACTCCAAATCTGACAAGGGACTTTTTTTAGTTCTAGAAGTTGTAACATTTTTACTTTCACCCCTTGGACCTCATAGAATGAATTGTCAATGACATCTTCCCTGCACAGAGTTCCTAAGGCTTCCCAATCTAACAGCAGAGTGATATCAAGTGGAAGTGTGATCCCTAAAAGGAAAGACCTGTATTTAAACACATAATAATTTACATTGTTGTTTGTATGTGTAATATAAAAAGAAAAAAATATCCACCTTCAGGACCAGAGTAGGGGATCCTATAGAACCAGAGATAAGGGCATCAGAATTGACACTCCCCCTGCAACCTTTAAACTTGACTCATCTCTGGCAAAACCTGACTCTTCTGTGCGCAGATGACTTTGGAGCAGATTTTGTTATAGGTAAATGAGTGAGATGTCACATAATAGAGGGGTTTCTAGAAAAGACATTTCATACCCTACCTTTGTGGGCTACAAATTTAATGGAATAAAAATCTGGTGACAGGTTCTCTTTAAGTTGTTCCTTAGTTCAATATTATCATGAGCAAAATTCTTATTTTACAGTGCACAAGTCAACCACAAAATTTCTTATTCCAAATCAGGATATGGACATACACAAGAAATATTTGCAAATGCAAAACATTGTGAAATATTGTTCACATTTATTATTATTATTATTAATTAAATTTATTGAATTTATGGTTAATTATTTACAATTTATTTTTAAAGGGGTCATCTATTCTTGGATAGGTCATTAATATGGGACCAGTAAGGATGTGACATCCAGCATCCCAGCCAATCAGTAATCACCTAACGTGCCCAGAAAATTAATAGCCTGTGCCCAGAAAATCCCTTTCAACAAAACGTTTTCATATAAATGGAGTAAATCTGTAATATTGAACTACAAATGAAACAATGATGGTTGGATCATTAATTACAAAAGTTATGTACGGTATGTATCCATCCTAGATAGCGCATCAAGATCCCAACCCTTACAATATTTCTTAATATAACTATATAAGTCCTGAAATATAATTATTTCTAAGTTACATAATATGAAGAAGAAGTGACTATAAAGTTCTTACCTTGGTAATTTGACTGTGCCCCACACCCCCAATATAATTCCAGCAGCACCTGCAATAGAAGCAGCAAGATTTTCCTTTTAGGCATTTTCATCTACTTTGTGATACTGTCCAAAAGCAGCAGATTTGTGTCTCTTCAGAGGGGCTGGTGGGTAGGGAGATGCCCCAGCACAGGGCAGGTCTGCAGAGGGTCTGGGAGCAGCACAAGGGCTTGATCTCCTCTATTACACATGCATGGGGAGAGGCTGCAGCTGGCCAGCAGAACCCTTCTTGGGGACACTGAAGATCTGCTATTGCTCCTTCAGTGTTTATTTGGCAGTCCCTCTGACAAAAAGAGGTGGGATCATGAAGGGGGGGACTCCAGCTGGACTTTAAATCCCAGGGTGTTTATTACCTCCGCCTTCAAAGAAAGTGTAAAAGTATTGGAGGGATACAGAGAACTTCTTGACTGGCACAATGAGGTTATGCCAGTGAGTTAAGGTTTCATGCTGTAAAAACATTCACAGTCCCATGAGGAGAGATAAACCAATGCAACGATGTCACCAATACCTCCACACCTGGCGCACTGTGACATTTGGATTGTCAAAGAATCACAAAGAATTCTCAAAGAAAGCTCCTGCTACGTTTGAGCTTTTGTCTGTATTTGGCACATGTACATAGATACATTTGTAGCATACTTCTAAAGTATACTATAAAATGTATGCTATCACATTTTATTTATTTTGAACCCCTTAAGGGTGTGGGCAATTTTAGCACATCCTTAGTATATTGAAAGGAAACCTACCATTTGATTTGATGCAGTATGAAGCAAACATACCTTGAGAATGCTGTAGCTACACTGATGCAGGATCATATCTTGGTTAATCCCTGAGCTGAGTGGTTTTGCTGAAAAAGACAATTATAACATTCATGACCTTGGTAAAGTTGGGTCAGACTGGCTGCCTAGGTCAACACATTAGACACTGAGCTTGTTATTAAAAATGGAGGTTAGTCAAGCAGGACTAATTAACCTGAGCTGGATCACTCAGACACAGCAGCTGGGGGATGGTGCAGCAATTGATTATTCTGTCTGGCAGGGAGAACAGTGATTGCATTGTCCTCTCCTGCAGAGAAAAACTCACAGGCTAGGAGAAGCGCTGAACCAAGCGCTGAAGGAGCCATAGAAGCGACAGAGCTTCATTATCATAATTTATATCTGTTTTATCAGCAAAACCACTCAGGGCAGGGATTAACCAAGATATGATCCTGCATCAGTGTAGCTACAGCATTCTCAAGGTATGTTTGCTTCATACTGCATCAAATCAAATGGTAGGTTTCCTTTAAGAATCTTGTCTTCTTGGGAATATCCCTTTAAAGGAAATCTATCACTTCAAAAAGTCAGTTTGGAGCTGAGCTCACTTATCAATAGTTGTTTTTATGCTGATACTCATATTTCGTTAATTCTTCCTAGAACTTGTAGAATAAACAAAAAAAATCCTGTATAAAATATTCAAATGAGTGTCTGGTGCTCTGAGGTGTAACGTAGCAGTTACGTCGTAAAAGACACAATTTAAAGGAAACCTATGATGTCACCGGCTCTCCGAAACATCATAATAAGGCGCACGCACGGTCACGGACATGGTGCGCACAGCACATAATGTGGTGCGCCGGGGTTGGAATATAACTAATAAATCAGTTTTAAATGGACTACAGCATTTTCTGCAAATAGTGAAGATATGCTCCGGCATCAGCTCACCCTGAACTGTTGCAAGGTATTAGTGTGTTATAAGTGGCATTTTAAAGTGGTAGGCTTCCTTTAATGTTTTTATAAAGCATTTTCTTTTTTTATTCTACAGGTTCCAGGAAGAATAAAACAAATGTGAGTTTCAGCATGAAACTGACTATTGATAAGTGAGCTCAGCTCCAAACTGACTTTTCAAACTGGTAGATTTCTTTTAAACACAATAACACATTCTCTGATTCAATGTTCTTAACAAGAAAACAGCATTTCACAGAGATAATTCCAACCTGTCTCTATCAGTCCTGGTGTATCCGACCGTAAATCTTCTGATTGTGGTGGGGCAGGAGAGATTCTTCTCATGAATAGCTTCTCCTATATGCACACTGCAGTTTGATTTCTGCCCCTCCCCTCCATTACAAGACAAGCTCACACACAGACTCTTCCTGCCATCAAGCAGCAGCTGCACAGACTTATTCTATAAGCAACAGGCAAGGAGCCAATGGTATCCCCCAAAAAGGGGGAAGGGAGGAAAGACTATAACAACAATTGATGAAAACCAGTAAATCTTTATTAATGAAGTATATAAAAAACATAAACTGAATATAAAATACAGGATGGAAAACATACAGAGCGGTGATACACAGAAAAAGATGCAGTCGTGCACAAGGACAGCACCTGGAACACAGTGGGAAGAACTAGTCTAAACTGATGAATGCAGGAACAGGGATGGATAGTATAAAATCCCAAGGATACCATAGTGAATCGCTGATCAAAGTAATAGCCATGCCTCTAGGGCAAGTGGAAAGGGTTAAGATATTAAGATATCCAGGATAATGTGAATGCCAGTCCTTACCAGGTAATAAGATGGGGTGTTCCGGTGTCCGGTGACGGCTGCACGCTGCACAGCTGCATTTTATACTATCCAAACTCAGTTTCCGGCCGGCCGTGGCCGGGCACGCCTTTCCGTCCCTATACACAGCATTGTGTATGGGGCCGGAAGGTTGTCGGGTCCGGCCGGAAGCTGAGTCCAGCGCTGCTTACATGGTGTCCGGACCGGAGTGACAGCAGCGCTGGATACCAGGGGGCACCGGAAGGTAAGTCAGACTTTATTTTTTTTAAGCAGCCCTTTCCCGGCCACTTTTAGTTTTTTTCAAGAACTCGGACAACCCCTTTAATGTCATCTGATCTTACCAATTGGCTGCAATGTAACAAATACAAAAAAATTTGAAGGGGTCTGAATACTTTCCGTTACCACTGTAAGTTTTATTTAACTTTTCAATCCACTGATCTGTGTGAGGGCTTGTTTTTTACAGGATGACTTTTATTTTTCTTTGGACCTACAATTCATTATTTTGAAAGCAAAAAAAAATGTGATATATGTGTGATATATAGTGCAGATTTCCACTGTATAGAGCTGGCACCAGTAAATATCATAGTACAGTGGCGCGCCGGAACTACCAGCAGTTCACTAGTTGACTGTGTACACTCATGGATTTCAAGGAAATGGCAAAAATCTAATTTTTAATCATTACTGGCAGTCCCGGGGTTACGTACAAGATATGTTCCTTAGGTTTGTTCTTAAGTTGAATTTGTATGTAAGTCGGAACTGTATATTTTATCAGACCAAATTTTTTTTTGTCCCAGTAACAATTGGATTTTGTACGTTTTTTGCTGTAATAAGACCAAGGATTATCCATAAAGCTTCATTACAGACACCTTACAGCTGATTATTGCAATCTGGGACTATAGTAACATCCAGAGAGCTTCACCAGAGATCACAGAGGGCAGAAAGGTCCATCTGTAACTAGGGGTTGTTTGTAAGTCGGGTGTCCTTAAGTAGGGGACTGCCTGTAATTTAGTTCTCAAATGAGTTTCAAAATGCCACTCCTCAAATGACTAAACATGCCTTTTAGGACTTTTGTTAACCCATTATTAAAGGAATCAGGAGAAATTTGAAAATGTTTTAATGTTTTCCATAATATGTTCCCTTAACCCTAAAATTTACAAACTCACAAAGGATAAAAGGAGAATTAGTGATACAAAAAGCCTCTAGAGAGAGAATACACAAAAATGTAACTCAATATTGAGAATGCTACAAATATTCAACTAGACTTGTTGACTATGGGATAATTTCTAGGACACGGAGAGATAATGGTGAAGAAAGTTAAATTTGCTTGAACTTTTTACAAATGATATAAACAATAGGCAACATACTACTTCAGTCTCCAAGGTTAGAATATCCCCCTCACTTTGTTAGTTTATCCTTGAGGAGGCAAAGTACACAGTTTTGCTGGAACTTGCAATAGATCATTCATGATGAATATTACTTTAATTATATTAAGTTCTTTAAGGGAACATGTCATCAGGAAGGTCATTTTTACATGATGACAGGTTCTCACCCAGGACTCACCACACACTGGTGGCAGGGAGCCAGTATAAAGGCAATGGAATTATTCAGATGCAAATCAACTTGCCATAGGCTATTGGAATCTATCATCATGTAAAAATGACCTTCCAGATGACAGGTTCCCTTTAACTCCTTAACGCTCCATGATATATCTGTACGTCACGGAGCTGTTAATATTATATGAAGAGGGCTGACTGGGTGAGCCCTTATCATAAAGACATGGGGTTTGCTGCATATTGCAGCAAACACCCACCGCTAAGGATATGTGTTAACCCTTTGATTGCCACTGGTGGAGAGTGGCGATCTGTTGCCAAGGCAGCCTCTGGTCATACAAAGACCCGAGGCTCTCTCATTTTACCCTATCTATTACAATCTGCAATTTGCACATTGTAATAGATGATGTGGAAAATCCTCATATACTGCCATACTGTAGTATGGCAATATATGGTAGGATCAATCAGACAACCTAGGGTTAAAAGTACTCTGGAGGTTTTGAAAAATAGTAAAAAAAAAAAAAAAGTTTCAAAAATGAAACAAAATAATGAAACCTAAAAGTTTAAATCACCGCCTTTCCCTAGAACTGATATAAATACGTAATAACAGTTATACCACATAATGGAAAAAAACTGCAAAAAATATTTAACAAAAAGTAATCAAAAGCTTGTACAGTCCTCAGAATGGTAGCAAGGAAAACATCAGCTCATCTCGCTCTAAAAGAATGAAAAAGTTATTAGCATCAGAAGATGGCAAAACTTTCCAGTACAAGACATGGAATAATAAATACCATCACTGCGAAGTGCAACATGTGGGCTAGGAAGCAAAAGATGAAAGAAAAAAGTTTCCTTCTGTAAGGGGTTAAAATTGGTGCCACAGCATAGGAAAGTGTCTTTGATGATGAGTAATACAGAGAGGTATCAGTTACACCCACTTATCATGAACTCCTTGGTCACTTTGCCATATTATTAGGACACATGCGTCCAATAACTATGGGTAACATCTATTTATACTGGGGCCACACTACATGCACATGCGCCAATATGACACACATCTGTTTCATTTGGCAATGCCCCTTTAATTTCTCTCTAAGAAGTAAAGGCTACCCAAATCCTCTCTAATTTAATACGTCCTCATGTGATTAGTTGCACAAATATCGTGGTCTTTTAAACATGAACACATTTCTCAGACACTGTTCCACTGTATGTAACCTCTGAAATCCAATTCTGGCATCTCCCTATATGCTGCTGTATAGCTTCTGGGTTATGTCATGTCCGCTCCACATCAAACACATACATGGATAATGACTTTACAAGGAAATGGCTCAAAGTAAATACTAAACATTTTCAAATCAATGCGTCTGTCCATTAATAAGATGGCTGTTTATGCTGGGCCCGTTCCAGTAAGACTGTAGCCAAAGCGTGTTGCTTTTCCAAGGCAGGGTCTGTCTCCGTTTCTCTATGCATCATGACTTACTTGCTGTCGGTAGATATACAAAGGATTATGCATTTTTATGTAATTACCCATAATGGCAGATCGGACTGATTACTTCTCCAGCTGCAGATCCAGTACAGAGGTTCTCAAACTTTAACCCATTGGTACCATGGTGGTTCCGTGGTGTCCCGCTACTCGCTGTTTACTGTAGATAGGGTAAGGGTAAGTGCACACAGCATATTGCTTCTAAGGAGATGGGAGGGGTGAGGAGCAATCATCCCTGCCATCTCCACTGGGTCACAAACTACTCCTGGTATACACTTGTATAAAGCACAGGGTCATGTTCACCCAACCTAATCCTCATGCAGATGGATTTGTGCTCACATGACCAGGAGGAGAGGTGAGAGCTCCTCACCCCTTCCCTCTCCATGAAAAGCTGGGTGGTCGCCACCATAAATTGCCCTAGTCATGAAGTGATGAGACCACTGTCCCCTCACCGCACCGTGACCAGGTGCCATAGCATCTATGGGGGTTGTGATCTGGCCAAAACAGTTATGTGCATGAGGCCTTAAGTTCTTTGTCTACAACGTAAATTATGTAAAAGGAATAATTACAGTGCTAGGACACTGTTAATAAATAATCCTTTTCAATTTTTAGAAAGGCATTGAAAATTGACTGACTTTTACAATCTTCCCCACCAATACACATCTTGCATAGGATAACCATCAAACTTTTTGGCATTATGTCAACATTATCCATATTACACCAACATTTGGAGAGAAAGTCTGAACCACATATTCACACATTATACAATAATCTATTAAACCTGAGGTCCTTACAAAAGACACAAAACTAAACTGAATGCTTATAGTTTCTTGGACTTGTAATCTAAGCCCAAAATATTCAGGCTCTTGACCCAGAATTTAAAATCCTCGTAAACAAAGACCAGCCATCAATGGACACTACACAGTGTTTCTTGTTGTGGGTATGTGGGGGCACAGCATTTATTTTTAGAGAAATAATTAATTAATTAAATAACAAATAGAATAAATTGCAAAATAGTTGGAACAAAATTTATGCCCATCCGGGCCCTTCGCTTCTTCTGAGCAAAAACCTTTCACCCGAATGCCGTCAGACGTCACGTGGGCACCTTCATCTCGCCTTCGGGCATGTGAAAATCCGCCAATGCTGTGACATCTGAAAGGAAGAAAGAAAGAACAGCCAAAAACTGGAATGACGGGAAAACCACCTGTAAACGAAAATTAACCTGAGGGCAGAGTGGGTGGGAGACTTCTCGCCGCTCGGTCCTGAGGGCAGAAGGAAAGAGGCCCCGCCACGTGCCCCCAAAGCTTTTAAAACCACGGGGCAGGCACCAATAAGCCCGCCTAATCCAGCCCCTTTTAGGGACCGCCTAAAGAAGGGGCCAATCGCCTTTTTAGCCACCTTCTGCACCATCACCGTAAATCCACTACAGTCTCCAGCCCCTTCTCTGTCCGATTTGGGGCTAATGATGATCAATATGACGATCTGATGCTAAAAGGAACAGCTCTCATCCAGGTGCAAGACTTGATAAGAAAGACTCTTGCTGAAAGCTGTGTCTTCAGCTTTATTGATCCAAAACACAGTAGAGTAGTACATTACAGTGCAGCCAGGGAACATACAAATAGCGACTGACGTGTTTCAGACCTTTAGGTCTTTAGTCATAGATGACTAAGATGACTAAGACCTAAAGGTCTGAAACGCATCAGATGGTCCTCTATATCCAATCTTCAGAGTTCACCAAGGGCTGGTCCTGATAATTTTATAACACTTTTAGGAGGTCCTGCTATCTGAACTCGCTGCACTTGTTACCACCACTACCTCCAAGCTTGTCTTTATGTCAGCACAATGGGGCACATTTACTTACCCGTCCGCTGGAGTTCACTGAAAGTGCATTGTCCGGCGATCATGCACTGTGCCCCGATTCAATAAGATCGTGCGCCCGATATCCGGCATGTGTCACTTTCCCGCTCAGGTCTGACAGAGTTCACCTTCTTCTTCCCGGTGCATGTAAGTGCTTGTTCTTGCAACACAATTTGAAAGTTAAATCCCGTGCTCAGTCCCAGTCAGATCGTCCAAAGGCACACCCCTCAATTTGTGTTGCATGGAGGCCAGTGCAGCTACGCCAAAAAACGTTTGTGTGCGACACAATCCGAGCGGAGACATCTGTTAAATACATGTCACAGCCGTGCAATCCCCAAAAAAGGTGCAAACTTATGCATGTTTTCTTCATGTGGATGATAGAGTTTTAATTTTTAATGGATCATCTGAGTAGGACATTATGGGGACACTGGGAGAGACTTATCTCTAGTGCCTCAGAACAAAACTAGTCTAATTGCTTTTGGAGACCAATCAGGGTTCAGCTTTCATTTCATAAACTGCTGTGGGGAAATGAAAGCTGAGCTCTGATTGTTTGCCATGAGCAACTAAAACAGTTTTGCTCTCAGACTGTGACTGATTCCCTTCTTCACAAGATTTTTTTTTAATATTCATTCATACATGTATGGGAGTTTTTACATTTAGTTTTAGTTTTCTGAAAGTTCTAATTTTAATTACTTTTATTAATTTATCTATCCCTGAATAATTATGATGCAAAACCCTTTTAATAGGTTCAAAGTCATCTGCGGTCCCTACAATATGTTACATTGACTACCAATGGCCATGGAAAAACTTACATGTTACATCTAATCCTTTGCTAATATAACCTGTAACCATATTTAGTGACTATTCCTTATTATTTTTTATGAGGTGTCATCTTTCTGGAGAAATCACACCGTGGAATAGTAATACTGTGACGGCAGCAGTTTTGTGGGCACAATAACACTCCTAACAACACGGTAACACTCATCCTACGACTACAGGAAGGAACAAACAAGTGCTGATGATTCACAGGTAGAAATGATTGCTAGTGACTCCATTCTCATTGACGTAAATACATATGATAACTCCTCTGCTATATACAAGGCCATTGACTCAAGTATACAAATATTTAGTTCCGACAGGGGCGGCGACAGCACTTGGCTTACCCGGACAAGTGTTGGGGCCCAGGGCTGCGGGGAGGCCCGAATAAGGTTGTAGATAAGGAATCCACAGGAGGTAAAGGGGCTTTATATAAAATAACCACAAGGGTTATGATAAACTAGGGAATATTTTTTTTTACGAAACAGGAGACGGTTTTAGTTGCTGAATTTATAATGCTGCCACATTAGTTCACTGTAAAGGGGCCCACTGAGGCTCTGTCGCCCAGGGGCCTACTGAAACTTGGAGCCGACTGTGAGTTACGACAATATCATCAAGGCAAATGTCCTAGAAAGAATGTGTCATAGCATATAAAAAGCAGTTTTTACATCTACACCTAAAACACAACCTTGTAAAAGGACATTTCCATTCTAGGATCCTGTCACTGAGAACATCATTGCTGCCAAACCCTTTCCAGTGAATTTTAATATGCATAAACCATGCCAGTATGACGATGCAAGGCAAGAGGGAATTTCCGAAAATCCAGTGTAAGCAGCACCAATGCCCAATGTAAGAATGTGATTGGCCCTAGAGTATTTTCTGTATTTCTTTGTCAGGCAGAGAATCGACAGAGCACAACCCAAGTATTCCCGGCTGGTGAATGATGGCAGGGGACAGCTATACAGTAATTCTCTACAGATGTCACATTGGCTTTTGATCTTAACAATGAATAAGAACTTTTCCAGACGTGCCTAAGGGGGCCGTGCACACCACACTATCAGTCTCTGTAGAAGAGATTACTCTAACCTAATATAGTCCCCCTAGGAGCGGGTACTAAATAATGTGCTAAAGGATCTTGTAGTATCAGTAATAAAGGAATGAAAACTTACAGAAATGTCTGATTTGAGAATAATCTATATTAATCACTTTGTCCCAGAAAGAATCCTCGATAGGGGTTTTCCATTGGAAAAATATTATCATAAATGTGTCAGTAGGCAGAATAAAATAGTAGAAAGTCTGTTCTCCCGCTTTACCAATGTGAATACTTAAAGTTACTGTGACCTGATTACTAGTTATGAGCAGACCCGTTCGGGTTCGCCAAGTTCTGTTCAGGTACCGAACACTCACCAGTAACCCTTTAAATGAAGCCAGCGCATGCACGCTGCTATTTTCCCTAGGATTGTCACTCAACTTGATGGAATTGTAAAATCCCATCGAAAATGTTGACATTGCTGGTAGCATTTAAAGGGTTAACGCTCAGCACCAATCAAAAGTATTACTAGTGGGGGTAAACCCGAATGCTGAACTAGCTGTAATCCGGGTTCAGGAATCCACAATGTTCGGCAAGGACCTGAACATTGCGGTGCAGGCCCGTTTAACCTTACTCATTCAGAAAGTAATATCTCCCACCCATGCCAGATTGAGCGGCACAATCCTGTTCTTTTGGGTTTGTCCTACTGTCTCCGTCAATGGTAGGTATATTCAGAGCTACCCCTATATGGTTTTGTCTGCATCCCCCTCTGCTGGCACAACTGCTCCACTCAACAGCAATCATGGAAGTTAAGACAAGAAAAAGTAAACACTGCTGTGGGGAATTGAGAAAGGTGAGTATTTGATTTTTTTATTTTCATTTACAGAAAAAGGGAGTGGGCATCTAATAGATAAGGGGTGCATCATGAACATGGGGGCTACAAAAATAAGGGGCATTATAGATGCTACAGGACAGGGGGGCATAAATTAGGGGTGCACAAAAGGGGGGACAATATAAGTGGGGGCTAAAGAAAATGAGGCATGGGTTAGAGGACAGGGGGCATCACAAATGGGGGCCATCAGAAAAATAGGTTAGAAGGGGGCATTATATATTATAAGCAGTACAAGAAGGGAACATTATACAATTGGGGGGGCCATTATAACGTGTGGTGGTCAGAAACAGGAGGGGATATTATACTTTTTGGGGACACTAAGGGTGGGGTAAGGATGAGGAGAAAGAGAGGGGCTTGTGAACTGAATATTTTTATGGTGCGCTGCAACTTTTGTTCCCTCCCTCACAGAGATTACTATATGTAGAGAATAAAATAAGTAATCAAGCTCACCTCTTAAAGGGAACCTGTCACCAGGCTTGGCTACGTAGACAATGAGGCACCGGGAGCTACGTAAACTACGTAGCCAACCCAAGCCGGCAGCGTAGTGTGGCGCCTGCGCAGACAGATGAAAGGACCTTGCAGCCAGCACCTTCTCATCTGCGCATGTCCGTGCGCACAGGACGAGAATTCACAGTTAGCAAGAATTCAGGACAGCGGGCAGGATCTGCATAGGTGACATGTGCAGGGGGTGAGCCAGGGGCCAAAAGAATAAAGGAGGAGGGCGGGAGTATACTTTTGAAAATCTCACACACGGAGGAGCAGTTTTCCAAGGGTGGGGGGAAACTCCACCCTGTGTTGGAATGTTATAATCTCCTGTGTTGGAATGTTATAACAGAACAGAGCTACTAGAGAGAGTTAAAAGTATTTGGTATTCCAAGAATATGAACAGCTGATACAAAAACCCTGAATGTTATAAATAAATTAATACAAACTCAATGTCATTAACCGCAAACGGAGCTTAAATTGTTTGTTTTTATGATTCACAAAATGGCCTTTCTAAAGAAGGTGGAGTTATTTACAAGATGGGTGCCACAGGATACTACAGCTACCATGATCCCTCAGTTCTGGGTAACAGCTCCTCCCTCTTATGCTCTGCTCCCAGTGATGATGTAAAAGACTGTCCTGCTCTGTTACCATTGTAATGACGTGTAACTGGCATCACTGCACATTTCCTCATTGAGTTGGTGTCTCACCACAACACCGGCCATATAGGATGCACTGCAACCAACCGACTACAGCCAAACATAGTGCTGATCACAAGACCTGCCCAGGCAGCAGCAGGACATGTGATGTGAACATGTGACCAGCGGCCATCTTCTGTCCTGTGTCTCTTCCATGGTGAGAAAATCAATGGTCAAATAGAATTTTAATTCCGCAACATTTTTCTGCAAATGGGAGCAATATCTTAGTTAACAACTAATTACATATTTAAATGAGCAATTTGGATATGATTTATGCTTATTTCTGGAATTTCCTTTGAATATAAATAGTTTTTTTAACTGATTTGCACCTCAAGATCCTTCACTACTTTATTAGGAACTTCTATTCAATATAAAATAAATCAAGTTATAAGACACATTGGGGCAAATTTACTTACCCGTCCCTTGCGCAATCCTCGCTGTTGTCCGACGATCATGGACTCCAGTTCACTAAGATCGTGTGCCTGCAGATTTCCTGCATGTGTCGCTTCCCCGCTCAGGTCAGCCAGAGTTCACCTTCTTCTTCCTGGTGCATGTAAGTGCATGGCTTGCAACACAAATTCAAATGTTAAATCCCGTGCTCGGTCTGCATCCGTCGGTTCGTCTGACAGCCCGCCGCATGATTTGTCGCATGAAAGAGACAATCCGGTAATCATCGGGATATACGACGTTTGTGCAGTCTGCGGACCCTTAGTAAATGAGCCCCATTATATTTACTGAATAAAGTGACTGATACAGGAGAAAGGACCCTGCCCTTAAGTGACAAAGGTGCAGCATATAATCAATATACTAGTCACGTATGTGATGGCAGAGGTGAACAGATTACAGAATGCTGTAAGTTTGTCTGCGGGAAGTGGGTTTTCAGATCATATTGTCAGCCAGCAAAGTACAAAAGTGTCTGATAAAGAACCAGGATTTTAACATTTTGGGTTGAAAACCGAACATATCACAATGAATAGCCCTTGCATGTTTATGCTGTGGGTCAGAAAAAAAAGTATGTGCCAACCATCACATGTGTATCTGTAAAGGCAACCTGTCAGCAGAAATTTACCTAATAAACCACTACCAGTATGTAGGCAAGCAGCTTCCAGATCATGTTTCTTTCATGACCCAGTGTGGTGACATCATCCAGAAAATCAACTTTGAAGTGAGATGTAAATTGGTTGTATAAAGTCAAGGAGGTGGAGATTTAAAAACTGAAGTCAAGCTTTCCCTGCCTCAGAAAGCCCCCTTCACTGTAATAGGTGGTCCTGCCACCAGACACATCACTAACCAGATCTCCTGAAGTCCAATGCACAATATCAATCACAGAGGGGGAGGCGTTCAGAGCTCCCGACCTTGACGTCAGTGTTAAACTCTCCTCCTCCTTGACTTTATACAACCAATTTACATCTCACTTCAAAGCTGATTTTCTGGATGATGTCACCACACAGGACCATGAGAGAAACAAAAACTTGAAGGTGTTAATCTGTTTACAACATACTGGTACTGGTTTATTAGGCCACTTACTGATGACAGGTTCCCTTTAAGGGCTTTTCCACCCCAATGATCCTACCCTATTGGGTGATTAATGTAAACATGTTCATTATTCTAATTACCCTTTAATTCTGTGTTTTATAGCATTTCGCTATACAGGAGGAAATATACAATAGATTTACTACTTTACTGTCTCTGTCTAGATATCTACTGCCAGCAGTGAAAAGGACTCACAATGTGGACTCTAGTTCAGACTACCTTTCTAAGTATATCAATATCGAAACAGATGACTAAAAAATAATCCACTGGAGGCTGTATCTGTAGGAGTGCAAAGAATACTATAGAAACCCAGTATGTTTTATACAGTATATATAGGTTTAAATCCTAGAATATGGGAATACACAGCTCATGGGGGCCAGGAAAAACCTCTCCCCCATCACTTCACATTGTAAAAATATTTTTTTGCTAGACAATCCCTTTAAAGTGGGCCTTATACTACTCCAACTCTTTGCATTCTGTAAAAGATGTAGTATTGTAGTATATGGTAGGATCAATCCGACAACCTAAGGTTAAAGTACCCTTGTTTGAAAATTAGTAAAAAAAAATATCTATAAATAAATATGATAAATGAACAGTAAAAAATCATAAACATGTTAGGTATCGCCTAAAGTCATTAAAAGTTGCAAAAGATGACATCACACACAGCTCCATCCACCAAAGTATGAAAAAGTT
Organism: Engystomops pustulosus; assembly: GCA_019512145.1. Lineage (NCBI taxonomy): Eukaryota > Metazoa > Chordata > Amphibia > Anura > Leptodactylidae > Engystomops > Engystomops pustulosus. The sequence goes on along the minus strand of CM033641.1, from coordinate 291,478,403 downwards.
ATTAGGGCCAGAACATGGCAAAATTAAGAATTTTTTTTAATTTTTGTAAATGTATGATAACATTATAAAACCTATATAAATTTGGTATCCCTGGGATTGTACCGACCCAAAGACTAAAGTAGACATGTCATCTGGGGCGCACAGTGAAAGCTGTAAAATCCAAGCCCACAAGAAATTGGTGCAAGACCATTTTTTTTTATCAATTTCACTGCATTTGGAATTTTTTTCCAGCTATGATGTGCAATTTGTTATGCCGAAAACAAGCTTTCAAACAGATCTTTGCATGGAAAAATAAAAAATGGATTTTTGAAGGTAGGGTGGGAGAAATAGAAACGCAGAAATGTGGCCTGGTGACCTGTGGCTGGTGCCGGAGCTTATTTTTGTTAGTGTTTTAAACCGCTGTATTGCGGTTTAAAACACTTTTTAAACTTTATAGCCGGCGCAGGGAGGTACGCGCTCGGTGCTTACCATGCGCGCGGCTCTCCTTCACATCCTATGTAGCCGCGCGCACGGTGGCGCCCATGGTAAGCGCCGAGCGCGTACCTCCCTGCGCCGGCTAAAAGTTTAAAAGTGTTTTAAACCGCTGTATTGCGGTTTAAAACACTAACAAAAATAAGCTCCGGCACCAGCTCACCCTGAGCTGGTGCTCGGTATTTCCATCTGAAACCTGCCACTTCAAGTGGTAGGTTTCCTTTAAGGGGTTAATAATGACGTTTCCTGAGTCACAGGGAGCGAATGTACAAAATTGAGTGATTGTAAACGCAACGGTGCAGATTCCTTTAGCGGACATATAGACACACATACACTCAGAGTTATATATTAGATTAACACATACATATCATTATCAGCTGGGTGTACAAGTCCTTTAAATAAATAAGAATATTAAACAAGTTAAAAAATTGTGTTAAAAATAAATTAACATAAAGGGTTACATAAAAGTAAACATCTCTGGAGCTATGGAGTTTTTTGGGGATGAGATGAAATTATAGAAAGCAGGAAACGCATAATTATGGAATTGATGATTTTTCCAGACAATGACTTACAGTAAAAAAATCTCTGAAGTAAAATTAAACAACATTATTATAAATACTTGCAGATTTAAGGAAGCGGGTCTTACAAAGGAAATGCACGGCTATGATTGATTGCGTGTATACTAACATGGCTGCTGATTGTGGAAAATTGATGGTTCACTGAAGGAATGGTCATAACTAAAGGCAAATGTTATAAATCTTTGGAAGGATTATAAAAACTTCATTAAAATGAAAAAGTGCCAGAGTTTCGATTTGGGCCACATCTGTTACGATAAACATTTCTACATATATTTAAAGAGGACCTGTCATCCATAACAAAAGCACTAGGAGCTGCTTAATAAAGTAAGCAGCTCCTAGCGATATCTCCGATGCAGCCGTGTTCGGAATCCTCTGATAACGCTAGCAGACACTGCTGCGAAGTACAATAGGAACGCCGGACAGCACTTAAAGGGCATGGGCGCCGCCAACTTTTTGAAGCTGCCAGCAGCTTTCTCGGAAATGATGGACGGGTTAACACATACTATTACGTCACATGTTGGTAAGGGGTTAAAGGTCCTCTTTAAGTAATTCTAGGGCCATAGTATAGGGAGTAAACGTAAGGCTTGGCCCATTTGATTCAGTATAAATGTAAATCTTGGGCCACATCATGGGTTGTATAAGTAAAACTAGTGAGACACAACTGATTTTAATCTGCATACTCATAGCCAATGCAATCAAGATGGAGGACCATGATTATCTCATATGAAACCAAATTAATTGGATCCATGACATATAGAGAAATATGAGGAAATAATCCTCTCTTAACATAAGATCTCTTTTTCTACTTTGTGGACATATTTTGTACAAAAAATAAAAACAGCCAAAACACAGGACTACACGTGCCATATATAGTGGGTATCGAAAGTATTCAGACCCCTTCAAATTTTTCACTTTTTGTTTCATTGCAGTCAATTGGTAAGACATTTGCCCCCATCTTGACAGAAAAAAGATATGTAGATATATTTGCTAATTTATTAACCAAGAAAAACTAAAATATCACATGGGCATAAGTATTCAGCCCCTGGTGATAAGTATTCAGCCCCTGGTGATAAGTATTCAGCCCCCGGTGATAAGTATTCAGCCCCCGGTGATAAGTATTCAGCCCCTGGTGGTGATGGAAGTATTCAGCCCCTGGTGATAAGTATTCAGCCCCCGGTAGAAGTATCATCCGTGATAAGTATTCAGCCCAGGTGATAAGATATTCAGCCCTGGTGATAAGTTATTCAGCCCCTGGTGATAAGTATTCAGCCCCTGGTGATAAGTATTCAGCCCCCGGTGATAAGTATTCAGCCCCTGTGATAAGTATTCAGCCCCTGGTGATAAGTATTCAGCCCCTGGTGATAAGTATTCATCCCCTGGTGATAAGTATTCAGCCCCTGGTGATAAGTATTCGCCCCGGTGAAAGTTTCAGCCCCCGGTGATAAGTATTCAGCCCCCGGTGATAGTATTCAGCCCCCGGTGATTAAGTATTCAGCCCCCGGTGATAAGTATTAAGCCCCTGGTGATAAGTATTCAGCCCCCGGTGATAAGTATTCAGCCCCTGGTGATAAGTATTCAGCCTCCCGGTGATAAGTATTCAGCCCCGGTGATAAGTATTCAGCCCCCTGGTGATAAGTATTCAGCCCCCGGTGATAAGTATTCAGCCCCCGGTGATAGTATTCAGGCCCTGGTGATAAGCCTATTCAGGCCCCTGGTGAAAGTATTCAGCCCCCGGTGATAAGTATTCAGCCCCTGGTGATAAGTATTCAGCCCCCAGTGATGAGTATTCAGCCCCCGGTGATAAGTATTCAGCCCCCGGTGATAAGTATTCAGCCCCTGGTGATAAGTATTCAGCCCCCAGTGATGAGTATTCAGCCCCCGGTGATAAGTATTCAGCCCCCGGTGATAAGTATTCAGCCCCTGGTGATAAGTATTCAGCCCCCGGTGATGAGTATTCAGCCCCCGGTGATAAGTATTCAGCCCCCGGTGATAAGTATTCAGCCCCTGGTGATAAGTATTCAGCGCCCGGTGATAAGTATACAGCCCCCGGTGATAAGTATTCAGCCCCCGGTGATAAGTATTCAGGCCCTGGTGATAAGTATTCAGCCCCTGATAATAAGTATTCAGCCCCTTTTGCTCAGTGTTGAGTAGAAGCTTTGGAGCTGGTGCAGGCAGGAGTCTTCTTGGGAAGATGCAACAAGTTTTTCACACTTGGATTTGGGGATTTTCTGCCTCTTCCTTGCACATCCTCTCCAGTTCCCTCAGGTTGGGTGGTGAATGTTGGTGGACGCTATTTTCAAGTTTCTACAGAGATGCTCATTAGGGTTTAGGTCCGGGCTGTGGCTGGGCCAGTCAGGAATGGTCACAGAGATGTTCTGAAGCCTCTGCTGTGTTATTTTAGCTGTGTGCTTAGGGTCATTGTCTTGATGGAAGGTGAACCTAAGCCAGTCTGAGGTCCACAGCATCTGGAAGAGGTTTTCATCCAGGATATCTTGGTACTTGGCCGCATTATTCTTTCTTTCAATTGCAACCTGTGGTCCTTTCCCTGCCCCCATAGCATGATGCTGTAAAAAAGTTAAATGTTCATTTCATTGTCCAGAGACTCTTATTTCTCATAGTCTGGGAGCCCTTCATGAGTTTTTGTGCAAACTGTATGCGGCTTTCATATGTCTTGCACTGAGTAGAGGTTTCTGTTGGCACACTCAGCCAGAAAGCCTTGACTGGTGGTGGCTGCAGTGATGGGTGACTTTGTGGAACTTTCTCCCATCGCCCTTCTGCATCTCTGGAGCTCAGCCACAGTGATCTTGGAGTTCTTCTTTACCTCTCTCGTCAAGGCTCCTTTCCCACGACTGCTTTGTTTGGCTGGGTGGCCAGTTCAAGGAGGAGTTGTAGTTGTCCCACACTTCTTCCATTTATGGATTATAAAGGTCATTGTTCTCTTGGGAACCTTGAGTTCTGCAGAAATTCTTTCAAACCTTGGCCAGATCTGAGCCACACCACAATTCTGTCTCTTAGCTCTTCGGGCGGTTTCATTTTGGGCAGCTTTGAGGTCTTGTATAGGCAGGTATGTGCCTTTCCTAATTAAGTCCAATCAGTTTAATAAAATAGAGCTAGACTCTAATGAAGGAGTAGAACCATCTCAAGGAGGATCAGAGGGAAATGGACAGCAAGTGAGTTAAATATGAGTGTCACAGCAAAGGGTCTGAATACTTATGACCATGTGATATTTCATTTTTTCTTGTTTAATAAAAAAATTTTTTTTTCTGTTGGGGTGCAGAGTGCAAAAATGATCTTACCAAGGTGTCTGAATACAATCTGTACCAAATGTATAGGATTCTTGGACCAAATAGGATAGGCCATCAATTTCAGATTGATGGAGATCCAACTCCTGTACTTCACTTTACATATAAGGAAAGTGGTGCTTAACTTTAATAGATGTACATTGGTTAATCCTCTAGTATCCAGCCCCCCACACACTTACACACACATTACAAAAACAAATGAAACTGCTCTACAATACATCAGGAACCAGCATCACCTTATCTATAAAAGGGGACCACCGTAGCTCAAATACACAGGGATAATGGTGATGAACAAATTATTTCATGAATTTATGGAATTTAAGAAGCTCAGAGAAAAACATAAGACCCAGAAACTTGAAAAAAGACCAATAACATTTCCAATGGTATCAATATCCACTGCACAAACATCTCAGACTGTCTTTCCATGGGCAATCGCACCTTATGATACATGTTCGGATTTGTTTGCACCTGATGAAATTGTTTCTGGCAAACGCAAAAGAATAAAATAACCTGTAATGTTTTCTATTTTGTTGTTTTACACAGCGTAATACGGTAGGATAAAAGTAAATGCGCTTTAGATACTTTTTTTTTTGCTGGAGGAAATGGTTGCTCTGATTTCAGTCCTAGTCATATCTGCAGATCAGTTTTTGTAATCCTTGTATTATCCCAGTTATAATAATTCATATAGCGCCTACAGATTACACAGCGCTGCACAAAGCATGTCAAATTGTTCACTGTCCCCATGGGGCTAACAATCTGGTCAACCTATCAGTATGTTTTTGGAGTGTGGGAGGAAACCAGAGGACCTGGAGGAAACCCATGCAAACACGGAGAGAACATACAAACTCTTTGCAGATGATATGACCTAGGTGGGATTCGAACCCAGGACCCCAGTGCTGCAAGGCAGAAGTGCTACCCACTCAGCCTCCGTGCCGCCCTATGTCAGCAGTTTCACCACTTTGAGCTACTTCCGTGAAACACGTGCGTAGAGAACTGATCGCACTATGATGGCCTCCAGTTCTTTTCACGTACTCGTTGACTACTTTCTGCCTTACATCAGTAATGAACAAATAACATCTAAAAAAATAAAGGAATGAGATTTCATTATATTCCCCAGTGACAAAATAATGTGTGAAAATCGTCATGACGTCATCGGCTAAAATATCACGCTCCGTATTACGCCTGTAGGCAGAAGCTACCGAAATGACGTAAATGAGTTGGGCGGGGAGCAAAATGTAGTGGGCGGGGTGCAAATGCGCACAGTCCCGGTGAGTGGGCGGGGCTTGTGACTGTTTACCTATGCGGCTTTCCCCGTAGTGGGCGGGGTTCTTCTTTTCCGTTCGCCCTGCAGATTGCTATGTGCAGATGTGGCTCCGCCCCTCCGGGGGATGGTCGTGGAGTGAGGCTGAGTCTCCGGCAGGAAATTCCGGACCGACGCTCGGTTGTTGTGGCCGGTTTGCCCCGGGGATTCCCCGTGATGGAGCTGAGGTATTGGGGAGGTGACTGGGGGCTGCCCTCCGTGCACCCCGAATGCCTTGCTGTGCTGGTAAGAGTCACGTGACCCCCTGGAGATGATGCTATGTGGTTACCCGGGGTGTGCAGGTGCAATGCTCTGCAACCCCGGCCTTATGTGCAATGCTCTGCAACCCCGGCCTGGAGTGCAATGCTCTGCAACCCCGGTCTGATGTGCAATGCTCTGCATCCCCGGCCTGGTGTGCAATGCTCTGTGTAATCTCACCAAGGTCACCCAGTGTCATGGAGGTGTGTTATTACCTACCTGGAGACTTAAAGGGATCTTCTTCATTCCTTTAATATTTTGAAGAATAAACTGACCCCGTCCCCAGGTCACCACAGCAATGGGAGAAGTGCAGTAAATCTTCACATTTGGGGTGTAGCTATAGCCCCGGCCTAGGGCTACATTCACACTGTGCATTTTCCTTCAGGTTTAGGAGCATTTTTTATAGAATATGGTTCACAACTCTCATGACACATTGCATGTTGTGATCTTTCTGCTGCCACAGAAGCGCAATGCTATGGGGCTGATCCTTGTGCTGATCCGCTACGGAGCATCTTACACAAATCCAAGGGATAACATGTGCCAGGGTGAGCCAAAAGGGACTCGAAACCCTTCTATGAAACGGAAAACAACATATATGAATATCCCTTTATGTGGAGAGGGGTCTGTTATTTAGGCCATAACTAGAACACACGGCCGCCATATTGGATCAAGGGGAAGTTTTTCCTAATGGGAAGGTGATCCATGTAGCAGATAAAAGAGCAGAATCGTCTAAGACAGTGATGGCGAACCTTTTGGAGACAGAGTGCCCAAGCTGCAACCAAAACCCACTTTTATGTCGCAAAGTGCCAACATAACAGTAACTTATTGATCCCTCCTGTATCACAGGTTTTAATCCTATTGGTGTCCTGAGTTCACCAATACATTAAAAAGATGATGTAGAAATTTGGATTGTAGCTTCCCTCCAGTGTCCCCTGAAGTGGAAGATCAGGGGAGCCAGAGCAGGATCTCCAATGACAATCCATCTCTATCCACACCTGTAGTCCTGGCAGCCAAATAGCGCTGAGCATGGCACGTCCTGGGCTGTGTTGGATTACAGGAGAAAACCTGGAGTCCTAGTTGGGGTGAAGGCCTGGGTGCCCACAGAAAGGGCTCCGAGTGCCACCTCTGGCACCCGTGCCATAGGTTCGCCACCACTGGTCTAAGACATCAATTTCCAGATTGAGATGTGCAATATCTGTGGAGGTTTATAGGCTGTCACTACAGAGTATAGTCTCCTAATGATTGGATCCAGCGCCTTCAGTCCTGTGTTCAACACCATGGACAACACATCAGATACAGGGGGGTGTACTGCAACTAGGATGAGGCAGGGCCCCACAGCCCCCTACCCCATCATAAAATATACATATTTTTATACTCACACAATCATACACTCATGTGCACACATTTATACACTGATATATATATTTATAGACTTTCACAGATCTGTCACTGGGGCCCCCTAACATTGCAGGCCCCGTAGCAGCTACTATGGCTGCTACCATTGTAGTAATGCCCCTGATCAGATAGTTGTGCATCACAGGGAACCTTCCCAGTTGTTGTTTCAACTTTTGAATAATAAGAAATATTACAAATCTGATAGAAGTAACTGATTTCTGAGAGCATTCTAGTTGTTGATATGTTACATGATTATCTTCCCAATGTAAAAAAACTTGCCTTTGCTGATGGCATCTGAACCTCAAAAGATAAGCCCCCCCTCCTCACTCATTACTTGTTGGGTATTTACGGTAGATAAGTCATTTTTTTGTTCCTGGGTCTTGGGACTTCTGACTTGTATATATTTTTATCATGTGGTGAGATTTCTATAACCTTGTACTCGTATATTACCTGTTTTATAGGTTTTCTTTTCAGTTTTGTGTTCTCTGCCAGTTCTGCCCCAGTATTTCCAGTCTGAACGAGGTTGGGACAATGTCATATATCTGGGCATGTGAACAATGTGTGAGACGTGGTGTTTGTTATGGAGGTGACTGTATACACAGTAAGAGCTGTTACAAAGCACAGCGCAGATAGGAAAGTTGGAAGAAGATTGTTACATGTTATAAATCTGATATTTACTGATTGTATTCAGTGTTTTATTACTTGTGAGATTTTATTAGTTATTTTATAAAGGAGCTGGTTCTCATGTAGCAGAGATAAAGCTGGAGGGACAGCACGCGCTTGTATTGTGCTCCCTTCCAGGGCCCTGGGCTGTATGAATATTATATACATATGGTACTGGACTCAAGCTTCTTGGGGAATGGAGGATGAGTCCAATCTGCCTGCTTTTACTATGCACATGCTCCAGTGTCGAGTCGAGCAAAGATGTGTGTGTGTGCGTGCGCTGTGCACTATGCACAATTCTTGCTCAACCCGGCACAGTTGCATGCGCAGTAGCTCCATAGAAAGCCAGCGGCGCGGCTGGTGCTTGTGTATGGCCGTAAGCATGAAGAGGACACCCTAGGAGGTGGGACTGCAAAGGCTAATGGGGCGTGGAGTAGCCTCTGCCTTGCCACGCCCCAGTAGCCTCTGCAGGTAACTTACATATTACTTTATTAAAATTTTTAAAACTTTTGGTTAGTTTCTAGGATTTGTAAAATAAAGATTATAGAGAGGCAGGCAGGAGGAATCTACCATAAGATCTACTTCTGGTGGTAGATTCCTCATGGTAGTCTAGACCGTGTTAAAGGACACCTGTCACATGAATTCACAGCCCACAACAAAGCAGCCTTTCTAAGCCATCCCCCCAGCCCCTTTCTAAGCATATGCATTATGTTTATATGAGTGTTCTGTAACTTTTATAACTTTAGCTCCAACATTATTTCATGTGACAGGTGTCCTTTAAAATACACCATATTTATCGGTGTCTGATACTGGTTGATTCTGTCTAATACATTCTTAGGGTGCATTCACACCTTGCATTTGGTGAAGCATTGTAAACACAATTAAATTGCATTTGCACTATGTAAACATAATGTTACATTGTAATAACAGCACATTTACGAAGGCACCTTAGGTTGCGTTCACACATTCAGTTTTGAAACCAAAAGCAGCTGTCAATCGTAATGAGGGTGAGGACATATCATCAAGAGTAACTGTCCACCCTCTGTTTTCACTCCACTCCTGGTTTGGACATCAGAAACAGCATGTGGAAAACTGAAGGTGTGAATACAGCCTCAAACTTTCTGCTCCTATTTGACCTTATCTTTCTACTATAGGCACCTGTGCAGCTCCACACAAATGTCAGTAAACCCTACTTTAATGCAAGTGTGTTGTGTCTATGTTGAGTGAAGATGTGCGCAGGCATTGGGAGTAGTAACGATGACTCCGACGTGACAAATCTGATTGATCTCTAATATGAAGTATGAGGTCAGCTGTATGTGACCGGTCCAAGGAAATGGATCTGTTTGCAGGTCAGGAGTATGTTTGATGTCGTCCACCTCAAATTCCAAACCAAAAATTAGCTCATCTTTCTACTGGGGTTCCCAATACTTCCAATAACTTTCTCTGTATCTGAGCAAGAAAATCTTCCTTTGCTCTTCTAAGGTTTTCTATGTTTGGGGTGACGACCATAAACGCAGCCTCCAAGCTGCCAGTTGCCCACCTCTGTAAGATGAGAAACCCTGCATTTTTGTGGACACTGATGTTTATTTTTGTTTATTTGTTATTTTTGTGTTTTCTAGGCATATGCAAAATTTGGTGGCGCCCCACTGACATTAACTCCTGTGGATTATACCTGGGCAAGTTCACAAGGTATTCCTAATGACTAAGCAGAACTTGTATACTTTAGTATAAGCCGAGGTACCTAATTTTGTTGGACACTGCATGATATGGCGCATGGTCCTACTGTGCTCTAAATGCCCCTTTCAGGGCTGAATTTTGTGTTGCGGTGGGTATAGTGCAGGTGGTCACTTTATAAATACAATCGGGCACATTTACTTACCTGTCCAAGTCGCAATCCCCGAGGTGCGTTCCCCGACGATCCTTCACTGTGCCGCGATCCACGTAGATCCTGCGCCCAATATCCTGCGTGTATCGCTCCCCACTCGAGTTCACCTTCTTCTTCCTGGTGCATTGAATACAACACAAATTTGAATGTTAAATTCAGTGCTTGGTCCGAATCCTTCAGATCTTCCCGACGGCCACCCCCCTATTTCTGTTGCATGAAAGTCGGCGCTGATGCGCCAAAATCTGATCGCGCGCACCGAAAACCCCTTCTAAATGCGACGCACATGGGAAATCGTCGAATATTTGATAGTCTGGTCTGCGGACCCTTACCTCCATCGCACACTCCAGCATCCTCTTCTCCTCGCAGCTCGTCTTCTCCCTGCATCTCCGAGGCCACAACCAGGGGCACTTACTTATCCAGACACCGTGACTGTTTTCATCTTAGTTGTTATCCATGGCTTCCTTCCTTTTAAAATCACTGTCAAGCCCTCCCTTCTGTAACCTCAGCACCTCCCTCTGCCTCATGTAATCTCACTGCAGCAGAGGAAGTTTCAGGGCACAGTGGGAAGGGAGAGGAAAGTGATCCTGCACAGTGTAACAGCATGTGCAGCTAAAGCACGAAGGGGCTCTGGTAATGCCCCCCTTAGAACTTGTCTGGATCATTAGCATCATTTAGGAAGATTACCACAGTCTCGGCGCCTGGATCTATTAGTAAGTGCACCCCTGATTTATTATGCTTGATTTGATGGTACATTTCCTATAATAAAAAAAAAAAATGTCCATACAAAGCATCTTGTAAAAAGATTATGTTGTAGAAGGGCAGATAATATCTGGAAGAATTGGATGTGACGCATGGGGCTTATTCACCTTAATTTTAGAGATTTTGGGGAAAGCCCTTTGGGCATGAGGATGGATTATGGTTTATTATTCACATGTGGATGTTCACAATAAACCTAAACTTTGAGAATGTGGTGGCTTATCTTTCTATTTAATACACAAAGGTAACGCAGAAGAAAATCGCTTTCTGCAGAGTAATGAAGAGCAGATGGGAGGGGGATAAACCTTGCCTTGTGGGGGCTTTATATATTATGGAATGGGATATATAACATACATACAAGCTCTGGTTAGCATCACCAGGGTATAAGGAGATATCCACTATCCCGCTCTCATGGAGATGACTTACTCTGGAAAGAACGCTCGCTAATAGTTTTCTTTGGGTGACAAGGGATTTGAGGGGCTTTTGTGACCTCTTTCCCGATTGGAGGGTCTGGTACTTAAACAAAGAACATCTAGTTATACCCTTAGTAACAGATGCCATGAGCCTTATCATATGCACTGATTAAACCCGCCTGGTCATTCTGATGCCCCTATTCCAGATTATTGCACATTGCTCTGCCGTAACTCCAGATGTACATTAGAACCGAGACGTGTCATGTGATGTGCTTAAAGTGTACCTCTTTGTAATTGGCCTTTTTTTTATTGGGGGGGGGAGGGGATTCGGGAACAAGAATCTTTGTCATATATGAAAGCATACACTATATTGATGTATTCTGTCATATTTGGGATAAAACAAGTCCCAGGGTCAACATCTGCAAAGAGTTTGTATGTTCTCTCTGTGTTTGAATGGGTTTCCTCAGGGTCCTCCAGTTTCCTCCCATACTCCAAAACATACTGGTAGGTTGATTAGAAGGTGCATTGTCCGACTATAATGCACTGTGCGGCGATTCACTAAGATCGTGCGCCCGATATCCTGCATGTGTCGCTTCCCCACTCAGGTCCAACAGAGTTCACCTTCTTCTTCCTGATGTATGTATGTAAGTGCATTGGATTGAGACACAATTTGAATATTTAATCCTGCACTCAGGCCGAATCAGTCGGATCGTCCGATGGCACGCCCTCCCCAATTTCTGTTGCATGAAAACCAGCGCAGCGGCACTAAAAACCGATCGCGTGCAACACAATCCCCTGTTAAATACCTGTCACAGCGAAAATGTAAAAAATCTGACGAAAGGGCGAACTGCGGACCCTTAGTAAATAAGCCCCATTCACTTGAAGTGAGATTCTTGTTTTGGCAATCTACAATGGTGCATACACCCCATGAGCTGATGAGAGGCATCTATCAAAGCAGACATTTTATCCTGTGACGGGGGTTTAATTAAAGGGGTTGGCCACTTTAACTTATTTTTTGTAAAGTGTGTGTAAGTGTGGGGGGCAGGATATCAGGGAATTAACCAATACATATTTCCGGATAGTTCTGCTCTGCTTTACTGATATGTAGAGTGAACCCTAATGCTTAATTTGAATCCACTGTAGTGTGTGGTATTGCTACTACGCTCCATTCATCTCTATGCAGGTGAGCTGCAATACCGGCACAAACCATGGTCAGGTGTGGCGCTGTTTATAAAAAAATAAATAAAATAATCTGCCATGTTTTTCAACTCTCTGACAACCCCTCTAAGTCTTAGTCAAATATTATGTGTTTTGCAGGTGAAGTGCCCTTATTAATACACAAGGATGATGTTATTGCTCTGCCTGTCAACATTTTAAGCTATTTTAGAAAACAGGTAAGTTGATATCTGCCTTTTTGCTTTTTTTATATCTTACTACCTTGTTATGACTATAATACCTGAATGTTGTTCTGCATGTCAGACAATGTATTATTCATATAAAGTATATATGGGTAAGATATGTTAAATAAGTTATTGATTAAAGAGAAACATAATTTGGAAATTGCAGTCTAGTCCTGGGTAGCATGTTATAGAGCAGGATAAGTACAGGATTAGATTAAAGATTGTACATGGTGTGCTATCAGCTGGCAGCATGTTATAGAGCAGCAGCTGGAGGAGCATATTGTACACAGTCACCTAAGTGCAGGTAGTATGTTATAGAGCAGGAGGATATGAGAAAACTGTGATACATATGTGCGTGAAAAAATGAAGCACCACTTGTAACTTTTACCTTGAAATACCTACATTTTCTGGGCTTCGGAGCCCAGTGGGTGGTACTAATCCAAAACTAATAAAATTTTCTATACATGTGGCATATACAGTCTCCAGTCAGTGATAGGATAGCCCATTGTACTCCTTAACACAGAGTGAGCAGAGGTCTAAATGAATAAATTACTTTTTATACTTAATCTTTTCCCACAATTATGTATATAAACCTGCTTGACTCCGCTTGCTCTATAACATGCTGCCCCAGAGTGGACCCCACATTTATCAAGCTTGTCCCTGCTGTGTACAATGCCTTTTTAGGGCTTTTTAATAATAAACTGATGGTAAAGGGATGAAGTTTTTCTCCTATGGGCCTCCCCTAAACTAACTGAGGACCTCTTCTATATTAACTCTGAATCCCTAAATACTGTATGTGACAAATTGATATCTTTACCAGGCGAGGCCTTTATCCACCCTCAAAATAAAGTTAGTTTTCACCCTTATTTTATAAGCTGATAATCTTAAAGTGGGGTACCTCCTTATGAGGAGACCCCCTTATTATACGAGTTGTTGCTCTTGTCCAAATTGATGAAACCAAGTGCATTCATAAAGAATCACACCAAGACTAAAAGCAGGTACAATTCCCTCTTTGTTAGAGGCACAGACAATTCTGCTTTATTCAAGGAAGTACAGGAACTCGTATAGAAACGAGAGTAAGCATTGCCAGCTTTTTTCTGTGTCTCTTTTTGATAGGAAGATCCAAGATGACCAAGACTTCAGGATGGTCACATTCCAGTCTTATCTCAGACACAGATGCCATCTTTGGGTGCAGTCTTTAGACTGAGACGCCATCTTTGGGTGCAGTCTTTAGACTGAGACGCCATCTTTAAAGCAGAGTGATTTCACAGTAGTTGTAGACCGTTATCTGATCACAAGATGAAAGGTTAATAAATGTATTTTGTGCACAGCAGCAACATACTAAACATAATCTTGAGATTTCTCCTTTCACAACATCATCTGTAGGATGTTATAGAGTAAGGGAATAAGATCACCCCGTAATTCCGGATGGAAAATTTTCCCCCTGCCTGCAGCTTGTTGAGTGTGGCCCCAGTCGTATAACATCTGTAGGAAGTATTCTGGGAAATGCCAGTCCACTACCTGACTTCAGTGGAAAGTGAAGTAATCCATAAAATGTTTAGTTAATAGCATTTGTTCCCATAAATTTTCCGCCGTTTGATGAACACTCGTGCAGAAGGAATGTGGCGGTGTTGTGGATGGAAACCAACCAAGCGGCTGTAGTTAAAACGCAATCCTAAAAATGTGCCGGCTTAAAGTATTTACCGTGTATTTCTATTGAACCCATTCATCCTTGCTGGTCCGTTCTGCGTCTGCATGCGTTGTGCTTATTTTGATGTTAGGAATAGTGAACCTGGTTGTTAGCGCGGTCCCCCCATAGGGATGGGGGGGGGGACGAGGCAACAACGTGCACAGTAACACTGGAAGTGCCTTGCTGACCCTTTGGGCCTTTCTGACCCAACTGTGCCCATAGCCAAACATTACGCCCCATCCTTTGAAGGTTAGAAACATCCTTTCAACAACCTCCACAGTCATTAGGACTCTGGTATCCATGTAAAACATGTAAGACCATTCCGGGAAAACTCCAAGACTAGGTCCTTTACTTTTATTACTGATTTGATTCTCACATTTCCACTAAATCCTGAGTATTTAGCAACTCTTCTATGAATCCCATATGTGTAAGAGAGGTGTGGGTTTTGTAGATCTTACTCAAGAATTCTCATACCTTTGAACTGGGTACTGGCGCACATTTAATGTAAACCAGTAAGAAGAAATTGATCGGATTCCTAAACTAGGACAGCAGGATACAGTAGCTTTTTGAAGATGTGCCCGCAGTGGTGGTGGTCCACTGAAATGATAGAATATTACACGGTTTCCGTTCTGCCGGAGTAAAAACGCATGACTTGTGGAGCGGTGAACCACTGTACAAACATCCAAATCCTGGTGTGGTTAGTCGATCTATCCCCATAGCATGTGAATTCTTGTATTCCCCAGAATTTCATTAAGTTGGAGAATCTGTACTTGCATGAACCAAATGGAAAATGTACAGTACAGGCAGTCCCCGGGTTACATACAAGATAGGGTCTGTAGGTTTGTTCTTAAGTTGAGTTTGTATGTAAGTCGGAACTGTATATTTTATCATTGTAATCCCAGCCAGAACTTTTTTGGTCTCTGTGAAAATTGGATTTTAAAAATGTTGGGTTGTCATAAGAATCAGGATTAACACTAAAGCTTCATTACAGACACAGCTGTTACAGCTGTTTATTGTTGCCTAGGAGTAAAGTACAATAAATTACCAATATCCAGAGGTCCGTTTGTAACTATGGGTTTTATGTAAGTCGAGTGTTCTTAAGTAGGGGACCGTCTGTACCTTGGTTGTTCTTGGTATTGTTTCTCAGTTGCATTCCCTTTTTTGGGACTGATGTGCAACCAGATCATGTGATGAGATATGAGCAGACCCCATAGTTTTAATTTGGGTTGGGAGGCACAATCCGGCAAATCCAAGGGACACCTCATTAGCCAATCATGGCATGGCTTGTAGCAAGGGGCATCAATTTCCCGGATTTGGCTTTTAAGCTGCCAATCTGGCAATACACCTGGGTCGCAAGGCCTAACCCCAAACTGAAACTAAGGGACCGCTCATCTCTACATATGGATGGACACAGTCTGGGAAGTAGAATTTGAGTTTTCTGGGTGTTGTACCCCAACAACTTATTGAGGATCTATTCAGTGACAGATCATCAATATTTTAATCTCTGAAAACTCCTCTATGAGAAATGCAGTTACATACTAAACATACACATCAAGGGAGCCAAAATAATCATTTATTCATGAAAAATCCATGTTGTGGAATGAATTGTTTCATGCTGAGTCGGTGGACTGTAGAATTTAACTTTACTAAGCGGAAATTGGATTTGGTGTCTTTTCTCAACTGAGAATCTAAACAGATGGTATCATGTACCTCCTAGGGAGATGCCTTGTTACTAGACGCTTGTGTAATTTCTCCCATCTTTACAGCTGAATATTTCTCCATTTTTTTATTCACAGAAATATAATGCAGACTATGTGTTATCTGCGAGAGAGGGATCTGACACCCTGGCATACGTCGCTCTACTGGAGGAGAAGCTTCTTCCTGCAATAGTAGGTTTTGGGTTACATGAGTAGGCTTTGTGCACAAGTTTGGGATATTTGTCGCAGGACATATCCATCGGTCTTCATACACCCTGCCCATGGTGTACACACGTCTGATGGAAGGCTGGAATGAGGTGTGCACAGAGCCGTAGACTGTGATTCATCTCATAGATAGCCGGTGAAGGGACAGGATGGTGGATGCCACATTATTTAATAATAATTTTATACAGATTAACACAATAATGGAGGGGGGAATTGGTCTCTCCCTTTCGTGGTTGTACTCTAGGTAATATGATGAACTATCTGTAGCAGACAGCTTAATTTATTTATTGCACATCATAGGTTGTTACTATTTTGCACTAAGCACTTTATTCAATGCTTTAATTGAATTTATTTAATGTATCAATTTTTTCTGTAGCGGCTTTTGCCTTCTATCAGATTTTCTACACTACAGAGCTATATTTGTCTTATTATTTTTCTTTTTTTACGTCACCCCAGCTGCATACGTTTTGGGTTGATCCGGACAATTATTCCAGTGTGACGCGGCCCTGGTATGCTTCAAGGATTCCTTTTCCTCTAAGATTTTACTTGCCTGGAAGGATGTATAGAGAAGCTTTGAATCGGATTTTGGTGACCAAAGGACAGCCCCCACTTTACAGCATGAATGAAGTGGAAGCTCAGGTAATGCCATAATGCCGAGCAACATGGTAAAGTGTCCGGTGTCATCAGTACAAAGGTATTGCCTGAAACACTGTAGTACTACAAGGAAAACCATTAAAAAAATTAAGTTTTTAAGCAAAAAAAAAAAAAGTACCTCTGCTTTATTGCTCCTTATTGCCCATTTCAATGCCCTTATTCTAATTGTCATGGAGAAATCACAGTAGTTCTTAAGCTGCCTTTAGACAAACGGCCGTGACCCCTCCCCTCTCCATTGAAGTGCACAGCATACGGGCCGTGCACACAGGGAAAGTTAGGACATGTGCTATCTTTTACCTTTGTACGGTGCCGCACATTTGCGGCACTGTATTGCTCCATGAAGCCATTGCCGTCTATGGGGGATGTATGTATGACTGCATGCAGCCTTACAGTGATAATTTGTAATATTAGTCACAACCACTATCAAAGGCTTTCTTTTATATAAGAAAAAAAACTCTTTTGTCTGGTAATGTGGCTTAGAAGCCTAGAGAGATTGGGCATATATAGGAAAATCGAGAGTCATCAAAATTTAATCTAGACAAAATCGCCCAGCCCTAGTAACATGGTAATTTGGCCCCTGCAGGGATAAGCTGCATGTAGTGTTCTGTGTAACAGAAGTGTATGGACACAAATTATGAGTTAGTCTGAGAAGTAACATATTGGGGCACATTTACTAAGCGTCCGAATGCCGCATTTCCATCGGATTTCCCGAATCTTTCCGTTTTGCATTGAATTGCCCCGGGTTTTTGGCGCACGCGATCGGATTGTGCATCGGCGCCGGCTTGCATGCAACACAAATCGGGGGCGTGGACGTGGTACAACCCTACTGATTCGGACAAACTGCAGAATTTAAAAAGCCAATTGTTTAACAAGGTCAGCACTTACATGCACCAGGAATAAGAAGGTGAACTCCGGCGGACCTCAGTGGGGAAGCGACACATGCAGGAAATTGGACGCACGATCTTAGTGAATTGCGGTAGACCCGAAACCTCGTGGGACAATGTACGGTGGGGATCGCGAGGGGAAGGGGAAGTAAATGTGCCCCAATTTATCTTAAAGGACTTATCAGGGTTGGGACGTAGGGTAGGCAGCATAAAATTCTACCTGTAGGTGTTTCCTCTTTATCACTACAGTCAAATGCGAACCTACCTCTTAAATGCTGACGGCACATGTGCGTCACCGAACAACATCCCCTGTGACCTCATCAGGGATGGGGGGTAGCAATCTGTGTCCATGAGAACTGGGAGCCCTTTTGGGACTCACAGTGAATGCTTTAAAAACAAAACCCCTACGAAAATGACAAAATATCATTTTTCTGCCAATTAGACTGAAATTGGATTTTTTTTTTTTACAACTTCCAAGTACATTGCATGGAATATTAAATGATGCCACTAGGAAGTACATATTGTCCCGTAAATGGAACAATAAAAAAGTTATGGTATTTGGAAGGAGGGGAGTAAATGGAAATGGGAAAGGGCTGTGGTGGCAAGTGGTTAAAATACACACAAGGTCACTTGCTCTAATGGTAGGTGGGGGAGGCACCAAAACTTGTCTGCTCAGGGCACCAAAATGCCATGTCCCCCCCTGGGTCTTATCACTTTTATTTTGTTCTATGTTAGAGTCTTACTTTGCAGATCTACGGTGGTTTACTGTGTCCTCTTACAGGTTCAGTTTGCTAGAAACATAATAGTGTACAGAGTTTCCACTCTCTGGATCCAAAGACAATAGAGAAGCTTGCAATTTTATTAGCGGTCAGGAGAAGTATTTGCTTACTGGCAGAACTTTAGATTTATTGGAAGTTATCCTCTTATTTACCATATTATGTTCCTGGGTGGTTATTAATCTAATCTACTGTAATGTTTATACATTTATTACCACTTCTTGCCAATGTTGTCTAAAACCTACAAGATCAAAAGATATTGTTTTGCTGAAATATATATATATATTCCATCCATTTCACCCAAATATCTTTAACTTTGCGTGACCTATTATTGGCCACAGTACATTGATTTCCATCTGTGTGTCCTCTTTTTTTTCAGGTTTATGCAGGTTTTGTGTAGTACATATAAAACTGAAAAAAACAGGAGCAGGGGTTATATTATTTTTTTATGTATTTTGGTTATTTTTTAAGTTTTGTCTATATTAACCAGGTTCTGTTTGTTTTAACAGATCTATAAAGATGCCAAGGAATGTCTGAATCTCCTCTCCAACAGACTCGGAAGATCACAGTTCTTTTTTGGAGACATGTGAGTTGTAGAAAAGATATTAAGATTCATACGTGGCAAACGGTAAACCCTTTTGCCACCATTGGCCTAATGTGAAATGAAGGAACTTTGCAAAAATTCTTAAAGCGACAGGCCACTTTACTTAATGTCTTTTGTAATGTGTGGGAGGCTGGATGTAATCAATATACATCTATTACATGTTTTGCTCTGCTTTCTTGATATGTAAAGTACAGCCCTTGGTTCAGAAATGTATTTTACTTCGTTTCCTAAGCTGCCATTTCTGTCCATAGAAATCTGGCTGCAGATTTAGGGTCATGTGATCTCTAACTGTCCATGACCAGTATACCTTCCAGGACCTTATCATTACATTAGTGAATACTTCCCAGATGACGTATCGTACTGTATAGGCATATACGTTGTAAGGACGGGTCGGAATCCACCTGACATGTCCTAATAGCGTATGGCACAAAGTGTGATGTGAGCCCAGCCTTAGAGATCAGCCAAATTCAGGATCTCATCTGTTTTATTACAGGCCTACGACCCTAGATGCCTTTGTTTTCGGTTTTCTTGCCCCCCTCTATAAAGCTCGTCTTCTCAAGGTTCAGCTTCAAGAACACTTAAAGCAGCTTCCAAACTTGTGTGACTTCTGCGACCACGTTCTCTGTGTCCATTTCACAGAACACACGGAAGGTACCTACAATTTTTACTTAGAATTGCTTAAGTTATATAATATTGTAGTCTGAATCCTTCTTTAAAAGTCTGAATCCTTCTTTAAGATGCATTATGGAAGGAATGTATAAGAAGAGTGTCTCCATATAGGGGTATTACAATCACAGCAAGTTAGGGGATAGGGCATAACTTGCTGATCAATAGACCTCCGCAGATCAAGAGAACGGGGGTCCGCTGTACCCCAGATGAATGACAGGGCAGATCACTCTGTGACACTGATGGAGATAGCAGAGCCCAGTACCGACTACTTCTGTCATGGTCATAGAGATGAGTAGAGCAGCAGGGCATATGTGCGGCCGCCTGCTTTACTCATTTAAGGGGTACAACAAAACCTTGTTCTCGTGATCTGTGGTTCCATCAATTAGCAGGTGCTGGATAGAAAATCCCTGGTGACCAGACAACTCCTTCTAATGTTAATCTCTAGGGAATAATAAAAAGTGAACTCTTGCCCTTAATCATGGAGCGTCTCCATTACTTACTGAAATTTAACTACCTGAAAGCCAATATGTGGCTGATCCCCCTGCTGTCCCCTGCAGGGCTGTAGCTGAGGACTGCGGGGACACATCTGTTCCCTTTTATGTGACTTAGTAGGTAGCATGACCTCCATCCACCACTCCTGGACAGATGGAAGGGAGATTGCTTCAAAGACTACCCCAGAGTATTTTAGTCTGTACACTTAGAGATTAGGCTGCACGGGGGCTGTGGACACAACACGGGGCAATATTTTTATAAATGTATATATTTAGTTTTTTCTAAAGTTGTTTTTAATTTCAAGTGTTTTTGGAAGCAATACAATAGTTGCTGGTATAGATGCCCTCTAACAGGAAGTAGAGATCCATAACTGTCACTTGAAGGTCCAGATCCCAGATGCTACACTGGTTCTTCCATAAGCCACATTTTGGTTATTTGATCATAAATGGTAAGACTATGGTTTTGGAGGTACGTAGTAAATACCTCACATTGTTGTAGTTCTTGTTAACTCTCCCAGTACATTCTCGTCCATCCTCCTAGACCAGTGGTGGCGAACCTATGGCACGAGCTCAGAGTGGGCACCCAGGACATCACCAGAGATGACTACAGGCATCTTCCTGCAGTCCCAGACAGCCCAGGACTTGCTGTGCCCAGAGCTATTTTAAAGTGACAGCACTCCCTGGGACTACTGGATGAGTGGGAAGGTGTGGACAGATCTGGATTATCATTGTAGCTCCTGCTCCGGCCCTGACAATTCTTCCTGTTTATGGGACCCTGGAGGGAAGCTACAATGATCATCCAAATTTCTTCTATTTTCTGCTTTATTGGTGTCTTCAGGGGGCTGGTATGAATGAAGGCTGTGACAAAGCAGGGAGTATAAATCACTACATTTCTATGTTGGCACTTTGCGAAAAGTAAGTGGGTCTTGGTTGTAGGTTCACCATCACTGTCCTAGACGGATCTTTACTCTTATTTGCTATATATATTTTTCTTATCCCTACTAATCCTTTCTCTTGTATGTTTCACCCCTGTCTCTTCTTGCTCTGTGTAGGAACATCTCCTGCTGGCCAGGAAGCAATAGACGCAAACTTACAGAAACTCACGCAGCTTGTAAATAAGGAGTCCAACCTGATAGAAAAGGTCATAACCTGCTTTCTTCTTTCTATAGATTCTTCTAACCAATTTGCTTGCATTTCACTGTATCTGCATTATATGCGCTACAAATATTGTTTACATCAAGCTTCTACTAAGGTTCTTGTTAAATAGACAAGGCCAAAACCTGTCCTTTTGGTCTCCCCTCCCTGGAAAAAATAAATCGGGTTTCCCTTAGGCTATGTCTGCCAAACTGCTCTCCCAGCACTTCCCCCCCCCCCCCTCCCTATGCCTAATGTAATCTCAGTGCAGAAGAGGAAGTTTCAGCACACGGGGGGGGGGGGGGGGGGGGGGGTTGATGCTCCTGCACACTGTAACAGCATGGAGGTGCTTCGGTAACACCCCCAGGATCTCTTCTAGGTTGTAAAAGTTGATTTTACAAGAAAAGAGGCCATTGATAACATATTTAAGAAGATTAACATGAGTAAGTGTCCCTGGTTTATCATGCTTGGTAAGGATGGTAGATTTCCTTTAAACTGAATTTGAAGTCGGAACAAGTATATCTTGTAAGTGTAACTCCAGTAAAGTAAAATTTCCAGCATTGAGTCCGTGGTAACTTGGTGTCATCTGTAAATCAGGTGTCCTTGGACTGGCTGTATTAACAATCAGACTTTAAAATGTAAAACAAATGTAAAAAAAAAATCTGAATTTAAAAGTACATAAAAATTCTATTCAATTAAATTTAAAAAATCCTAAATTTGTTAGGTATTTCCATTTCCGTGTCTAAATCTTTGCTATATCGCCAGCCAAATGTTGTTTTAGCAAAATATTAACAATTCCCCAAACATGATACCTTACACCAAACTTTAAAAAAAAAAGTTACGGGTGTGATAGAATTTTTTTACAAGGTGTTAAAAGTTAATAAAAACTATATAAATTTGGTATTTCTGTGATTGTAGCAGATGAAATTAGCATATGTGTCAATGGCACCGCTTAGTGAAACAAGACCTATAAGTAAATGGCACAACTGCAGGTTTTTTGGGGCCATCATCTGTACGACTAGTGTAAGATACTATCAATGTAGGCTCCGAGCCTGAGTAACAGCTGGACTGAATCCTTAACAACTAGGCAACTTATATTACTGGTGATTGTTAGGGGCTAAATGTCTTTTAACCCCTAAACCTTAAAACTCTTGACCTTTGGTAAAGCCAATCTTGAGAAAACAAAGGTTCGGTAAGATGAACCTTCAGGGATAATGTTTGTGGAGAGCGGAGTAGTCCACATCTGCTGAAGCTATTGTACCTAAGTCACAATCCCCTCTGGGTGGTCATCTGGAAAATAGTTTCATATTTCTGGGAAGAAAGTAGGTGTTACATGAACACAACCGTCCACTGGCACAGACTGGACCCATAGGCTTCATCATCCCAATCCAAAATTCCTACAACTATGGGTCCAGGGAAGCAAATCATCTGTCCTTGTATACATTTGGTGATCTGATTGATCTGTGCAGACAAAGCTCGCCTTCTACCTCTGTACATTCCTCCGTCATTATATTCTGCCTCCAGACGAGTCATATTTTCCAATGATCGAAAAACAAGACCTTATTTTCCCAATTATCCTGACTTCAGTGACTACGAAAGAAAGAAAGCCTCTGTATCCTTTACGTGGGTCCTCGCTGATGTCATTGCAGGGAAAGAATCCATAAACAAAGTTTCTATGTGACTAGAAACTTATTTTCTGAGCCGAAAGGACTGGAGGTACTTAAGAAGCTTTTTTGGATGCTTGATGACCACATTTTAAAGAGACGACAGATCCTGCCGTAACTACAGGAAAGTCACATACACCTGGGCTACTGTGAGCTGTGTAAGGGGTTTGGGACCATCAGTTGTGTTGTGCAGAAGTCAGGCGGGTACACAGCTGATCGTCCTACTGAATAGACTAGTAGAATTTGTATTATGGATAGAAAAAAGCAACTAAGTAAAGAAAAACGAGTGGCCATAATTACTTTAAGAAATGAAGGTCAGTCCGCAATAATTGGGGTAACTTTGAAAGTGTCCCCAAGTGCAGTTGCAAAACCATCAAGCGCTACCATCATGAGGACCACCCCAAGAAAGGAAGACCAAAGGGCACTTCTGCTGCGGAGGATAAGTTCATCCGAGTCACCAGTCTCAGAAATCACAGGGTAACAGCAGCTCACATTAGAGACCAGGTCACTGCCACACAGAGGTCTAGCAGCAGACACATCTCTACAACAACTGGGAAGAGGAGACTGTGTGCAGCAGCCTTCATGGTAACATCGCTGCTAGGAAGCCACTGCTAAGGTCAGGTAACAAGCACAAGAGAACTCAAGGAATGGACATTAGACCAGTGGAAATCTGTGCTTTGGTCTGATGAGTCCAAATTTGAGATCTTTGTTCCAACGAGGTGAAAAGGTGAACAAATGGACTCTACATGCCTGGTTCCCACTGTGAAGCATGGAAGAGGAGGTGTGATGGTGTGGGCCGGTGCTTTCAATTCAAAATTGAAGGTATACTGAACCAGCATGGTTACCACATCTTGCAGCGGCTGCTATTCCATCCAGTTTGCGTTTAGTTGGACCATCATTTATTTTTCAACAGGACATTGACCCCCGGCTGTGTGAGGGCTATTTGACCAAGAAGGAGAGTGATGGGGGGCTACACCTGGCCTCCACAGTCACCAGACCTGAACCCAATCCAGATGGTTTGGGGTGAGGTAGACTGCCAAGTGAAGGCAAAAAAGCCAACAAGTGCTAAGCATCTCTGGGAACTCCTTCAAGACTGTTGGAAGACCATTTCAGGTGACTACCTCTTGAAGCTTAAAGCAAAAGGTTGCTACTTTGAAGAACCTAGAATATAAGACATATTTTCAGTTGTTTCACACTTTTTTGTTAAGTATATAATTCCACATGTGGTAATTCATAGTTTTGATAGCCTTAGTGTGAATCTGCCATTTTTATAGTCCTGAAAATACAGAAACCTCTTTGAAAGAGCAGGTGCGTCCATACATGTCATGGTGTACAATCAGCGTGGCTTCTTCTGCTTTGCAGTTTGTACCTAAAGGAAGGAAACCATGTACAATCTTCTCTGCTCCTCTTGCTCTATAACATGCATAGGGTTTTCATTATGATGGGTTCCCTTCAAGTTTATTTGATGCAGCTGATATTATGGATGAGACGAGGTGAAGTATGATTTGATATTGTAATTGAGCCGCTGTATTTCCTTGAGGGCACATTCACACGATGCATTGCGTCGCAGTTTTGATGCGTTCTTGGCGCATTCAAAAAGCTTCAGCCTTGATCACATGCTGAAGTTGCATTGCGTTTCCACTGCATTTGCTAAAACGCAGTGTAACCTCAGCATGTGATCAAGGCTGAAGCCTTTTAAATGCGTCAAAACTGCATACACTACAACGTCTCCTGTGTGTATGGCAATCATTATGTTTCCTCAGGGTGCGTTCACACGTTCGGGTTTTCACATGCAGTTTTTGAAGCCAAAAAGAGGTGTAGATCATAATTGTTGAGAACATACGATTGAGAGAAGCTGCTCCTCCTCATGTTCCTCATCAGTCCGGGTTTGGACTGAAAACTGCATCCGAATAACTGAACGTGTGAATGCACCCTGAAAGGTCCATTATTTCTGTTGCCTAATTTATCCATGTAATGAATTGTGTACAGATCTGCTTTATATAGTACATCGTTGTATTACAGTCAAGTGTTTGTGTGTGTTATAGATGGATGATAATCTCCGGCGGAGCCCTCAGAACCGTCCTAAGACTACGACAACACTGCAGCCTCACGCTTCTACTGAACCCCGACATCCCAGCCAGCTCCTCACTCCATGAATGATCACTTACCTCTCTCCAGCTACAGTCAGGGACTCGGGGTTGGGCCTCTTCTGTCTTGTGGTTGCTTGTGGCAATCGCAAATATGATACTCATCCAAATATAGTTACGGGAACATATGAAGTGCAATAAACTCATCTCGGAAACCTGTTTGTAGCATTATACTAAATGTTACACCATGTACATTGGGGCACATTTACTTACCCGTCCCGCCGCGATCCCAGAGGTGCTTTGTCTGATTAGGATTCGGAGCTTCCGCCATTCACTAAGATCATGGGGGTCATTTACTAAGGGCCCGATTCGCGTTTTCACGACGTGTTACCAGAATATTTCCGATTTGCGGCGATTTCCCATGAATTGCCCCAGGATTTTGGCACACGCGATCGGATTGTGGCGCATCGGCGCTGGCATGCACGCGACGGAAATCGGGGGCGTGGCCGAACGAAAACCCGGAGCTTGTACTTACCTTCACTCAGCCTGGCTCGGTAAACTCCAGCGCTTTCCGATGCTTTTCAGCGCAGCTGCGCCACCTGGAGGACGGCGGAGGAACTACCATAAAAGATCCCGTCCGGACCCGAATCCAGCGTAGAGAACGCGCCGCAGGATCGCGAATGGACCGGGTAAGTAAATCTGCCCCCATGTTTTCAATTTCCTGCATGTGTCGCTTCCCCGCTCAGGTCCTCCGGAGTTCACCTTCTCCCCGGTGCATGTAAGTGCTGATCTTGTGACACAATTCGAATTTTAAATTCCACGGTTTGTCCGAATCAGTCACGTTGTCTGACGGCCCACCCCCTGATTTGTGTCGCATGAAAGCAGGCGCTGATGCGCCAAAATCCGATTGCGTGCGCCAAAACTCATGTGCAATTCAGGGCAAATATTCCGAAATATTCGGGAAACCCAACAGAAATGGGTCTGAGGGACCCTTAGTAAATGTGCCCCATTGTGTACTATTGCTGAACATTCAGAAGTTGTCAATGTAAAAGACGGGTTTCCAAGATTTATTTCTTTTTCTAATTAATAATTGTATTATTTATTCTTTCCATGGGTTATCTGGATATTGAATAATGTACAAAGATGCATTTGTTGTTTGGTGTAAAGACTTTTTATTAGGGCAGTGACAGGATTTGGGGAATTCACAAGTAGAATATGTTCTGTCTTGTGGTTGCTTGTGGCAATCGCAAATATGATACTCATCCAAATATAGTTACGGGAACATATGAAGTGCAATAAACTCATCTCGGAAACCTCTTTGTAGCATTATACTAAATGTTACACCATGTACATTGGGGCACATTTACTTACCCGTCCCGCCGCGATCCCAGAGGTGCTTTGTCTGATTAGGATTCGGAGCTTCCGCCATTCACTAAGATCATGGGGGTCATTTACTAAGGGCCCGATTCGCGTTTTCACGACGTGTTACC